>JAQIYA010000629.1:0-18223 GCA_034699355.1 Microtritia minima
AGAGTTATACAGAGTTGTGCGCTCTATCGCTCTATAGCTGTATAGGGTTTCAAACTTTTGTTTTACTGAGCGATGCTATTAATTTGACGCATCCGGTTGTGAATAAAGCACTCCAACAGACAGTCCTTCACTTTACTTAAGGTTCTGTCAATTTTCGCTTCCAAACCAGTTTTACCACTATTACACTGTATTACACTCTCACTACTATTTTCACGTACAAATAGTATACATGCAATAAAACACGGACTCGCGGCAAATATTTATACGATTACTACTGTAACATACCCTAACATACCCTAACATACCCTCGCATACCTTATTACCTCACTTTTATGACATGTAAAAGAGCTTCAGGTTATCTAAATGTTTAATTACTTTAAAATGCAATATCGTTTGTTGTGCACAAATAATTGTCAAAATACTGTATTTTATTATACTATAAAACAGTTTCGTATAATTGTTTTTATAGTCCTTTTAAAACAATTGTAAGTTTATTATTTATCAAAAGGAACACATATTACTACAATTTTCAATATTTAGACATTCAAAAAATTATATATAGACCACACATTTTCATGTATAACTTGCATCCCATGTATATCCAGCAATACGCCACTCCTCCACCAATTTGACTCGGAGTAAACCTGTATTTGCAAGTTTAGAGGAAAAATCACTAAATATTAAAGCGCTAAATACATGTGCATCTATCAATTCACTAGCATTTAAAGTTTTGTTTAGAGCTAGAGATTTAGTTATAAGTTGTAAAACCAGTTTTCACCCTAAAATCCTAAAAGCTTGAGTCAATTTGGTGGAGGAGTCGCGAATAGTGCTGAATAAGGCTCAGGCTCACAGTGTGCTGAGCTTTAGCCTAAGCGAGTCTCTATTCAGGCTCAAAAAGGCTCAAATCCCTACTTTACTCAAGATTTTTATGATTTTCAAAAATAAATAAATATTTGTAGTTATGTATATAAGTATAAACAAATTAATCACAATTTTTGAAGCTAAACTTTTCAATGATTGAATTTGATCGTCAAATCCGAATCGCTATTTACGGTCCACAAATATTATAATTGAACTGATTTAAATTAATTAATGCTTCAATTTGAGTCATACACACATTTCTACTTTTTGTGAACTCAATTTAATTTATCCGAAATAACTTTATTCTCATCTTAATATTTGTTAATATACTATTTAATGTAAAAAAAATATTAATGGTTTATATGAATGGCCTGCACTGTATATTATATTGCAATAAGTCAATAGTATTATCTAACTTTTATAAATATTTATTTAAAACTTTGTAAATATTTTATTCATATTACTATATAATAAAAAAAATGATTTGTAGTAATGAAAGAATATGCATAAACATAGTTTGATAAGCAAAAGATATTAAATTATTAAATTATAAATTATAAAATAGACAACATATTAATAAACTCATGAATAAATTTTTAAAGAATTCAAATTATAAATAAGATTGATTACAAAACCTTGAAATCAAAATATTGTTAAAATAGTGTTCGTAATGACACGATCGTCAGTATGAGAAGGCTTTTAAGTGTCTCTGAAATGAAGTGTTTCGAGTCTCGAAAGCCTCTAAAGTCTGTGAGCCTTGAGCTTCACAGTCTAGTCATTATTTAAGTAAAGCAATGTAAATATTTCTAATGTTTCAATATTTTTAAAAATGTTGAAACTTTAATTTAAACGTATGATTAGTAATGATGTTTGATTGTTTCAGAGTTACTCACGTTACTAATTGTTTTCAGCATTATCTTACAATTTTCTTCTAAAAGCAAAGTTTGCTAAAACAGACGAAATTTGATATTCAATTAGCATTTAAAGCCTTAAGACACAGACGAGCTGTTGGATAAGCTTAAATGAAAAAACTGTAAAACTGTAAAATGTTTAACTTCTGTGTGAGAAATAAAAATGAAATATATAATTCATTATAATTATATAAAAATTATAATGAATTTATAATTGAAACAATGATATTATTTATTTAGTTTATAAATTAATGAGAATAAATATTTCATTAACTTTTCAAAAGAGAATTTTCTTGTGATTTAATTAATAAAAACATTTTAACAGATATTTTTGAATGCGTTTGAAAAAATATATTTGTTTAATTTTTATTTAATGATTGATGTGTTTTTTTTGATATAATATATTGATTTGCATTTCATTTCATTAGTTATATTTAGTTTTCACAAAAAATATTACTTATTAGTAATAATGCATAATAAATCAAAATTTAATTTAAATAATTAACTGTTAAGATTATGTGAAATATCATATGCTCTTTAATATTAAAGTATTAATATGGAGTGTTTTGTTTTTACTTTACTAATAATAAATTTATTTACCATTTACTTAATCTATTCCTCAGCGACAATAAAATATCCAAATTGAAATTGACAAAATTAATAATGAGAAAGATAACCAAACTTTAGTTCCTGTCATTAAAAACTTGTTAACGAATATTGAATGTTTAAACAATCATTAAACGCTCACAAGCTTTCAGGGAAAAGTTAATGTGAGTACCTGTCTGTGACACGACACGTAACGATGATCACTCTATATATCTTATGATATCGTTAGCTAAACATATAAGATAACTAAATTTTATTTTCTCATATTTTATTAATTTTATTGTTTGTTAATACACTTAATAATATTATTAAATATGTTCGAATTTAATTAAGGAAATTGCCTGCATTCCAGTAAAATTGCCTGCACTGCAGCTCCAGCTAGAGATTGGTTTATTGGTTTAAAAAATTGAGCTGAAAGTTGAACTGAAAACACTTTTAGCTGAGCTAAATGTGGAATATAGTGGGTTCACCTTTAGCTGAGCTGAGCTTTTGTCGACCATTACATTATACAACAATTATTTATTTGACTGTTGATAATTTTTAATTAACTTAAACATATAATTAAAAATAAAGATAAAACCGTAGTCCACTCATATGTTGAAGTAACCAATAGAAAGCTAGTAATTTGCACAGTAATGCTAAACTTTTTTACCGCTCTATAGATAAAGCGAGGTATTTATGAGCGACACTATTATAGTATTACCCAAACTGAAGCAATAGTCCAACGCTGTGCTCGACTGTGGAGAAACAATGTGTTGTCTTCAATGAGGCGGTAATAAAGTGAGCATTACTTCACTCTTTCAATATTAGTGTTTGATTGAGTCATCGCATCGCATATTATGGACAAAGCCTTCGATGAACACAATTTGCTCGAAAGAAAGTGCGCTCAACTCGAAGACAAACTCAAACAAATTACGCAAACTTGTGATGAAGTTTGTTGTGATGGCGTTTCTGATGAGTCGCAAACACAAGCGTTTGGTATAGATTTTCATATATTCACACTTTATTGACAAAATCATAATTGTTTTGATTTACGAAATCACAGCCGAATTGACTGCTCTGCGAATCGAAAACTCAAAACTCAAGTACAGAATTGAATTATTGAAGAACAGCATCGAAGAAGAGACCAAATTAAGCAAAACTGGTTTGTTTGCCGTTAAGTGATGATTGAATTATCAATTAATTAATTGATGTATTAATAGGCATAGATGTAGAGCACGTGAACGGCATGAGTGGCTCGACATCTCAAACGCCGTACGGAATGAAGAGTATTCTACACGAAATTCGTGGTTTGTTGGGCACAGCCATCAACAAAGCGTATCCGAAACTGTTAAGCGCTCCCCTATTGGTGACCAAATCAGATCACGCCGACTACCAGTGCAATAGTGCGCTAGCATTGAGCAAATTTATTGGAGACAAGCGCTTACATCCGCGAGACGTGGCGAATGCCATCATTGAACACATTCCTCCAAACGAAATGATCGACAAAGTAGTGGTCGCCGGACCGGGATTTATAAACATTTCACTCAAAAAGGGTTACATTTGCGCTCACGTTAGAGATATTTTGATGAATGGAGTTCGAGTTTTTTGTCCGAAAGCAAACAACGAGAGGATTGTTATCGATTACAGCTCACCAAATATAGCTAAAGAGATGCATGTCGGACACCTTAGGTCTACGATCATAGGGGACAGTGTGTCACGATTATTGCAATTTCTAGGATATGACGTGCTTAGAGTGAACCATATCGGCGATTGGGGAACACAGTTCGGCATGTTATTGGCTCATCTCATAGAGAGTTATCCCAATTACCTCACAAGTCCTCCGCCAATATCCGACTTACAAGCGTTTTACAAGGAATCAAAGAAGCGTTTCGATGACGACCCGGAGTTTAAGAAGAGAGCGTATGCCGTAACAGTTGGTCTTCAAGCGAAAGAAGCTGATATTATCGCTGCCTGGAAGCAAATATGCGATATTTCACGCAAAGAATTTCAGGAATTATATAGAATTTTGGATATTAGTCAGGACTTAGTGGAAAGAGGAGAATCTTATTATCACGATATGATGGTTGAGGTGGTGAAAGATTTGGAGCACAAAAAGGTACTCATCGAAGAAGAGGGAAGAAAAGTGTTGTTTCCCAGCGATAAATCGTTGCCTCCGATGACTATAGTAAAATCTGACGGAGGTTTTACTTATGACACGTCAGACTTGGCGACACTGAGACAGAGAGTTGAAGTGGAGAAAGCAAAGCGCATCATTTATACTGTTGACAGCGGGCAGAGTCAACATTTTCAGATACTTTTCAATTGCGCCGCAATCGCTGGTTATTACGATCCAACTCGTGTACGTCTCGATCATTTGTCATTTGGTGTAGTTCTCGGTAAGTTCACATATTTTATGAATATTTGAATATTCTATTCTCGAAATAACTACTATACATATGCAGGTGAGGACAAGAAAAAATTTAAAACTCGTTCTGGCGATACAATTCGACTTAAAGACTTAATAACAGAAGGTTTAGAGAGAGCGATGGCAAAGCTTATAGAGAAAGAAAGAGATAAAGTATTATCTGCTGAAGAGCTTCAAAAAGCACAACAGGCTATCGCTATTGGATGCATAAAATATGCTGATTTAAGTCACGATAGAAATCATGAATACGTATTCAGCTTTGATAGAATGCTTGACGACAGAGGAAATACAGCCGTTTATTTGCTTTACGCTCTCACTAGGATTAGGTCTATAATAAGAAACGCTAAGCTCAACGAATCGGTAGAAAGTTTAGCTGAAAAAAGTCCATCTCTTGAATTAAACCACGCGAGAGAATTAAAATTAGCGAAATTCATATTAAGGTTCGCTGAAGTAATATTACAAATAGTAGACGATTTGTTTTTGCATTCACTTTGCGGCTATTTATTTGAATTATCGGTGGTGTTCAGCGAATTTTACGATCAATGCTATTGTATTGAAAAAATAGCGACTGTAGACGGAGAGACAATCAAAGTAAATATCAATCGTATCATTCTTTGCGAAGTGACCGCACGTGTTATTGAAACTGGTCTTTATTTACTCGGCATTAATACAGTCGATAAAATGTGAACAATTATAAATTTACCAAAAATTTGGAAACAATTTTGAAATATATTTATACTGAGTTTATTTCGAAATAAAATGAAATATATAAAAAATGCAAATTTGATGCATACATATGATGGTATATAATGAATTCGCATGTTATTGAACTTTATTCAAACGACACATTTTTCTGCGATGGTATTTCTTAATCATTCAAATCCCAAATGGACTTCACTTCATTCGACGAGTTGGTCTCGTTTTGCCTCGCTTTTCGTCTGATTCTCTTCTTTTTATTTTTTGTAAGTTTTTCGGGTTGAGTGGCGAGAGGTGTGTGAATGTGTTGCGACTCAATGTGTTGGACCGCATCGGCGTTCCAACTGTCGTCGCTGTCATCGCAATCATTCATACGAGAGTTCGTTGTCTCACTTGTCTCACTCGTAACTGACTTATGAGTGACGCCGTAGTCCGACGAGTAAACCATGTGATGCTTTTCTCGGATAAATTGTCTGTTATCGGAGCAGGTCTTGAGATGAGATGCGAATTGCTTTCTGGGCATGCGATGCATAGCGTTGTGCGGACACACCGAATACTCGCCGCTATTATACTTCTTCTCGCACTCAATCGCGTGCTTCAAGAAATTCCTTTGCGCTATCCTATGATTGCTATCGTAAGGACACTTGACCAACACATCGCTTTGTTGACAATAAGTAGCCATCAGTTATCCGTAAATGGTGTGCGCTTACAGATCAAATAAGTGCATTCAATTTTGTTAACAAAACTCTAAAACAGACATAAATTTATTTTGATTTAGCAATTATAGACGTTTGGGTTCGCTTGAGGTTTGAGATAGATATTAAAATCAAATGTGAAAAACAATTACCTATTTTGTTGTGAAATGCATTAAATAATTAAATGTAAAACTAATATTTAGCTGATTGAGAGTCGATGTGATTGTTTATCACAAAAATTATAAGTTATAGTTAAGTTAATTAAGTTAAGTTATAGCATAACGTGACTCACGTGACTCGCGTGTTGAGCGAACGCATGCGCTCTCGCGCGCACATCATATGATAAGATAGCGCACCGAAGAATGGCTGCTTTAAGTTTCGGCAAATTAGGCGTTCGGCACATCATTTCGAGCTCGAAGTTGTCGAACATCAAGGATGGCCTCATCTGTCAGTTCAGTCGACTCAAGAGCGGAGTGACGTTCGGTCAGAGCGGCGAATGCTTGCCATCGAAGGCGAGCCAATCGAGTCAAAGCACTCAAATGAGTCAAATCAGTCAAATACCACTCTCACAACCACTTCCAGGTATGCCTTCAATTGTTTGTGAGACTCATAACTGTTAATAAATATGATTACAGGTTTCCCGAAAGCGATATACGCGAGCGTCTCGAATGAAGATCAGGACACTCGAGTGACCACTTTGAGTAACAATCTTCGAGTGGCGTCGCAGAACAAGTTCGGTCAGTTCTGCACCGTTGGGGTTGTGATCGATTCGGGCTCGCGATATGAGATATCATATGCGAATGGAATTTCGCATTTTCTCGAAAAGCTAGCCTTCAATTCGACCTCAGAGTTCGAGAGCAAAGACGCGATTATGCGTTCGTTGGAGAAGTTGGGCGGCATTTGTGACTGTCAGGGATCGCGAGACACGTTGATATACGCGGCCAGCATTGACTCGAGGGGTTTGTCCGCTATCGTCCACTTGTTGTCCGAAGTGGTGCTCAGACCTAAAATTAGTGCCGAAGAAGTGGAGATCGCCCGACAAATAATTGAGTTCGAGTTGGAAGACATCGCTATGAGACCCGATCAGGAGCCGACTCTCTTCGAGCACATCCATTCGGCCGCCTATAGAGCCAACACTTTGGGTTTGCCTAAACTCTGCCCAAAGGAATCGCTACCACTTATCGATCGCAACACTATATTTTCATATATCAAAACTTATCACACGCCCAGTCGTATGGTTTTGGCCGGAGTTGGTGTCGAACACGAAGCGCTTCTAGAATTTGCTCACAAGTTTTTTGTCGAAAAGAAGGCCATTTGGGACGAAGACGTGAACTTAGTATCGAATAAAATTGCCGAAGTGGACAACTCTTTAGCTCAATATACCGGTGGTGTTATTGCTGTGGAGAAGGACTTGTCTAATGTTAGTCTCGGGCCAACTCCTATTCCAGAATTAGTTCATTTCGTTCTCGGACTGCAAAGCTTTTCTCATCAGGATTTAGAAGATTTTATTCCCATATGTGTTCTTAATATGATGATGGGTGGCGGCGGTTCGTTCTCAGCGGGCGGTCCCGGAAAGGGAATGTATACTCGGCTATACACTCAAGTCTTAAATCGATACCATTGGATGTATAACGCGACTGCTTATAATCACGCGTTTAATGATTCGGGACTGTTTTGCATTCACGCGAGTGCACATCCGTCACAATTAAGGGACTTAATTAACGTTATCGTCCGTGAAATGATTAATATGAGTGGTTCTATCAGTGAAGAAGAGTTAAAACGTGCCAAAACACAGTTAAAATCGATGCTATTAATGAATTTGGAAGCTCGACCTGTTATGTTTGAAGATATCGGTAGACAGGTTTTAGCTAACGGTCATCGAAAACCTCCACAATATTTTATCGATAAAATCGATAAAGTGACAGATGAGGACATTAGAAGGGTTGCCATTAAAATGTTAAGAAGTCGAGCATCTGTTGCTGCGTTGGGGGATATTAAACAATTGCCTCCTCTCGAAGATATAGAAACTGCACTCAATAGTAAAGACGGGAGAATTCCAAAAAGGTTTACACTTTTTAGGTAATATTACTGTCTAACGCATTGCATTGTTTCAATTGTATCTTTAATTTAAATAAATAAATCTTTGTAGTTGCTTAATATATTTGTCTTAATGTTTATCAATTATACAAATTGTATAATACAATTGTATAATTGTATTATACAATTTGTGTTGAATAACAATTGTTTATTCAATTAATAAAGTCTTTATAATTATTTATTTATTGATAATTGTTTGTTGTATAATAATTTTATTATTAATAAGTTTAAAATTCCTTAAGTTAATAGTCTCTTATTTGAATGAGTAAATGAGAGAATGGTTTCGCTTAAAACCTTAGGTTAGAGTGACTGAAACTTCAGTTTTTTAACGGATTACCGGATGACTGGATTTATCTATAATTCATTTTTATGGAGAATTTTAAATCTATCTTATGAAATATACGGGTTTTCTTTTTTATTCTATGCTATATTTTCTATTTTTGTTTATTAGTTCAACTCATTCTAATTTCCCCTCTATTGAAATTTTGTTATTTTTTATTCTGAACTGTTATTTTTATTTTTAATAAAGTAATTTGGTCTACATTTATCTTAACGTTAATTATTTAACTTTTTTTTGGTTTTAATTTATTTTTGAAAATAGCAATAAAGCTATTGTCTTAAATTAATTATATAATTACATGTTATTTATCATATAATTAATCTTACATTTTATAGTTCCTTACAAATATTATAAGTGTTTATTATTTTTAAGTTTATTAAATTTGAAACGTCTAAATAATTTCAAAATTCAGAGTTAACTGTCAGTTAACTTAATATATTCTTAAGTAAGAATTTTTTCTAAATGAATTATATTTACTTATTTAGATTAATGCTATATTTGATTCAGCATTTATTAATAAATTCAAAATATATTTATAATTATTTAATTAAATTCTTCATTTATTGTTAATACATATTAAATTTTATTGTTAGAAAGCTTAAATTTAAATTAAATATTCAATAATTAATTAATTTTATTAATTATTAATTTAATTACTTATTCAAATTTTAAGCTTAATATATTGATATGTTTGATAAAATATATTTTTATTGATTTTTTTGAAGTTGAATAAATAGCTTTGAGTATTACTTTTCATATAATAAAGCTAAAACTTGAATATTAAAATTTTCAATATTAACAAAGCGGTCGATATGTTTTTTGCATGTAATATTTGACAAAATCATTATTTATTTAGCAGCTATTTATTGATTTACATGCATTTATTTTTCCGCAACAGATTAGCTGACACTCGTAACACTTGTATAACATATAAATAATAGATTTTTCTTTATAGAAAAATGGGCGTCTCTTAAATTTAACACTATTAACGTTATAAAAGTTTAGTTGCTCGAAATACAGGTAGAATACAATGCAATAATTGTGTTTGATTTAAAGATGCACATACTTTGCAACAACAACTTAATGACAACTTCAATATTGGTTAAGAGGTCAGCTATTTTTGGCAGTTCCACGATTTCTATAGTTAATACTTGTTGTGTAATATAATGTGAACTATAGTTTATTGATTACTGATTTAGTAAATGATGGTCGATATCATAAGAATATCGAGTATAACTATAAAAGTTTTGTTTAACTCTCTTATGTTTTTCTTGGTTTTTGCTTTTGCGCCGCTTTTATTGGATATCGAGCCGAGTTCTTATAAGTATATTGTTTCTCATCTTATTTACCGAAATTTGAATTTTCAAAATTGATATTAATCTGTGTAGCATAACATTACCGGAATCTTTTGATGGTCCTCTTAGAGCTAATGATAGGTTATCGAGTGCTGAACACTTATTCGTCAATGAATTGATAGGTCCCGAGTCTCTCGCTGTTTGGAAAGGTATGTTTGGTGCCCGTTATGCCGACCTTTTGCGCACATGAACGTAGTTTTTTTATAATGGCTTGCATTTAAAATTTATAATAAGAAATAGATTAATTGATTTAATTATCGCTAATTAATCAGGCGATGTGTATACCGGTGTGGCTGACGGTCGTATAGTTCGCATTCGTAATGATAGGTACAAAACAGTGGCTCAATTCGGTGATCCAAATAAGTGTTTAAATGCATGGGAAATGGAAACGTGTGGTCGACCTCTTGGGATGCGCTTTGACTCGAAAGGATTGCTTTATGTCGTCGACGCTTACAATGGTCTGCACACCGTTAATGTCAGCTCTGGAAAAATTACTCGCTTATTGACTTCGAAGAAAAAAATTGGGGGTCGAAAACCGAAATTTCTCGACGATCTTGTCATAGTTGAAGGTAAAAAGGGAAGTGTTGTGTATATGACAGACTCGAGCAAAAAGTGGGATTTGAAACATGTGTTCTTCACTGTTGGCGAACACGACGAGAGCGGTCGTGTGATTAGGTATGACATGACCACTAAAAATGCAACCGTTATTATGAAATCACTTGGATTTCCGAACGGAATTGAAATAACTGATGACAAATCAGCACTTCTTGTTTGCGAATTTAACAATAGGCGTATTATGAAATATCATTTGAAAGGTCAACGAAAGGGTCAGATGGATGTGTTTTCGTTTAACCTTCCGGGAGAACCGGACAATATTAGGCGAAGCAGTGATCCCAATCAGGAGACCTATTGGGTGGCGCTCGCAATGGGCAGGAATGTGAAGAATCCATCTTTCGTTTTGGATGAGTTGAGCGGATGGCCTAAAATACGTAAAGCTTTGATGCGATTCATGCATCTCATGGGCGTTGGCTTTGAATATACCGGCAAATTATTGCATTTCAGATTATTAACTGATTTAGGCTTTAAGATCAAAACGGGTGCGATTTTGTTTCACACAATAGCGCATTACGGACTCGCTCTCGAGCTCGACATTGAAGGCAAGATCATTCAATCCCTCCACTCTCCTGATGGCAAAACAACATTGCTGTCAGAAATTCGAGAAGTTATAGTGGGAGATAAGAAAATACTGTATTTGGGTTCTTATGGTAACAATTACATCGGAAAGATGACTCTCGGGACTCTCAAACAACTGACCCGACCTCTGCTGACGCACGAAAAGAAGCAATACATAAGTGGCGGTATTCCCCAAATGCCTAAGTTTCGATCTCCACACTTACCGAATCATTTCGATGAGAACCAGTTTGAAGCTCCTGACATGGATTTATCAAATTTTGATTCTTCTATCTTTAATAAACCTGACTTAAACAGTGATATTAAAAATGCTAAATTGGAAAAACCACCGAAATGAAGATGATTTGATTAAAATTAATTATACATTAACTAATAAAATGCAAAAATTGTTATTCTGTGTATAAGTATTAAAATTGTTAAAATTAAACAAATTATTAAATTTATTAAATTAAATTAATTTAATTAATCTAAAAACTTTTAAATTTATCTACTTTTATATTATAAATTTTTAGCTTATTTTGTGTTTGGCAAAAGCAAGCTATGGATTTGAGATGGCTGTCCGTCTGACCGTCTGTCCCCCACCCCGATGAAGGGAAGGAACCTATAGTTGGCCCAATTTAGTGACGTTTACATAGGGTTTTAAGTTGTCCAAATCTCTTTATTAACAAAGGGAAAATTGTTTAAACAGAGTTTCCCCCTCTTTCAGGAGGAGGGGTGCATTTCAATTACATAAGGGAGAAAATTCTCCCTAAAAATATAAGCCTTAGCATTTGCGCAACAAGACATTTCGCAATTATATATAAAAATAATTTTTAAAAATTATATTTAGCTTCAATTAATTTATTGAATTTAACGAATTTAATGGATTTTTATTTTATTAAATACTCAATAAAGAAATTTTCTTGATTAAACGTTTATTAAAATCAAAAATTCATTAACAATACTTTGATTGACACAAAATTTAGCACAATCTAATTTTCATTATTAGAGTATTAGACTGAAATGAGATTAACCATTAACTAAAAATAAATTTTGTTTGATTATAAATAAATTACAAAATTTTTATAATAATGGAAATTTTTCATGCATTAAATAATACTATTTTTATAACAAAAATCTATAATTGGCTTCGAGTGAATAAACTTAAGTAAATTTCAATAATTTCAAATTTTTTACGATATTCTTTAATCGATCAAAAAATATATCAAAACATTAGACATTGTAGTTCTATTAAATACTAGGATTAAAAGCAAAAATATTTAATAATTGATTAACAAAATAATTTTGAAAAATTTAAAAAGGAATAATAACACACCAAATATTATAATTAAAAACATTAATTAAAAATAATATTCTTTTGTTCAATAAACTACATATCATTAAAAAGCACAGAAAAAAGAACATTTTCAAAAATTTGACTCCAAATCTGCAAGTTTTAAACTTTTAGTTTTACAGCATAGGTTGCATTCTTAAGATCTCGCAATATCTTACTGCTTGACTGATACGTGACTATTTGTAATTTATACTAATAAAAGTTTATTAAACGTATTTTAAATAAGGTTTTATAGTCATTAAATCACTTAAATTTGCTTTTGTTATGACAAATATAAATATTTTAATTTAAATAATGAGAAGTTATTACAATGAGCTTAGAGGAAACTGGTAACAGAAATTATTAAACAGGTATAACTGGAAATTTCGATATTGTTTTTTAAAATAATCATCAACATTAGCTCCACATGTTTAAGTTTAATCTTAAACTATATTTTAGAAATAAATTTTAATAATAATAATAATAATGAATAAATAATTAATTCTAGATTATAAATTTAAAGCTATTTCTAAAAATACGATTATTTTACTGCTTTCAATTATTTTAAATACAATTTACAACTGTTATATCAATTATCACATATACTATTTATTTGATTTATACATTATAATTAATAAGTTGATAAATTTAATGTAAACTTATAAACAATTGTTTGCAATAATTTTTTAAACCTTTTACTTTTAAAAATTTAAAATTATGCAATTTAATGATCATTTAATGGCTATCAAAAGCAAACACAAATTGACACATTAAAAATAATATTCCACACATTATTAAAGATTGTTAAACAGTTTGTTTTTCATAGATTTACATGTCAAAGGGAGTGCAATAATTGAATTGTTCAAAACCATTAAATACTGTAAAGTGTGTTTGTTTTAATTTGCTGTGTCTCTCATCTAAATAGAGAACAGAAACTTCTAAAAAACAATACAGTATAACCTCGATTTTGGCAAATGCCAAACAAATTAGTTATCAAAATCAAGAGTTGCTAAATTCGAAGTTATTCAACATTACAAGTATAGCGTTGTGATATTAGCGAACTATTGCTAAAATCAAGGGTTGCCAATATCGAAGTCATACTGTATATGAATATCGGCTCTGTTGGACCATAGAAATGCTTGTATAGATTGAAAGCTAATTGACGTTTCATATGTGGGCTATGTTTGATGTGAGGCTCGCTCGCGTGTCTGTGCTGAGCGTGACGTCAATGCACACAATTAGCAGTCTATTAGCACACTATTCACGGCAATAGTGTATTGAATACACGCGTTAAAGGAAACACATATGTTTTCGTAACGAAACTGAGTGTGATTTCGAAATTAACAGTCCATATATCTTATAAGATGGCATTCCAGACGAAGACCATATTTTCGGTAATATATAAGACAGTCTTTGATTTGTTCATATATACCATAATAATTAGCGTGATATTAGCTGTGCTGCCAAAACATCTTTTCTCAAACTTTCCTTTCGAGCCAACCAGTTATGAGTTACACAATTTCTCGATAAGCTTTAATGATTGGAACAATTTATTGGACGAAAAGAGTGAATTTCTAAGTAAAGACTTGATTGTCGGTCCGGAATCGATAGCCGAACACAACGGCCTCTTATATACGGGTTTAGCGGACGGAAGACTCGTTCAGATCGACACCAGTGCTAACGCTTTCAAAGTGATCGCCAGATTCACCGACAATAGTGATTGCGGTAAATATTACTGAAATCAATGCACATTTGCGTGTTATTAGTGTTTTTAATTTGGTTGTAAATTGTGTTAATTAAGGCGATAACCAGTACTGGAAACTAACGCAATGCGGGCGACCGTTAGGCGTGCGGTCGCGAAGTGACGGCTTTCTCTATGTTTTGGACGCTTTCCAGGGATTGTTTCGCATTAACACGAGTAGCGGACAAAAAGATTTGATTGAGTTCGCGATTGACGACAACTTGAGAGGACTTTACAATGACTTCGTTATTGACGAGCAGTTGAATGTGGTGTACATAACAGTGTCGAGCACTAAGTGGCAGTTGGATCGCGTCCCGTGGGCTGTACTCGAGTACGAGCGAAGCGGACATGTCTTCGCAGTTGATCTCAACACTGGCAAAGCCTTAAAACTAGTATCAAATCTTCGCTTCACTAATGGCATTGAAATTAGTAATGAAAATCTAATTTTTGTCGAAACGATGACGTTTCGTATTTATAAAATCTCGCTTAAAAGTGTCCACAAAGCGATTAAATCAAACAGACAAGTGTTAGATAGCGATATCAGTATATTTGCCGAGAATCTAATCGGCGAAGCGGACAATATTCGCGCCGATACTAACGGCAACTTATGGGTCGGAATATTCGTGGCGCGAAAAGATGGAAAGAATCTTCGCGACTATTTGGCAAACTTTCCTTTCGTGCGAAAAGCTATCGGTCGACTCGTTTACATCGGTTCAGTAATTCTCGACTATATTAACAAAAATATATGCGAAAATCACGCTTTGGAAACATTAGCGTTTGATTTGTATTCCGGACACTTGTTTTATAGTTTTATGCCCACATATGGTGCTATTTTGCGGTTAGACTCCACTACAGGCGAAGTAAAACAACTCTTGGGTTCGAGCAAATTGAACGGCATTTCGGAAGTTATTATTGATAGCAGAGGAGATCTTTATTACGGTTCGTTTCGCAATCGATTTTTGGGTAGAGTTAAAAAGGACAACTTTTAATTGCAATTAATTGCATGCAATTAATAATTTATACTCACTTTTTGATTATCTAAAATTGTCACAGATATTCAAAATTTTTTAAATTATATTTATACTACGATTTTAAATAAATATTTTTTTATTTTTACTTCAATACTATTTTTATTATTTAAAATCAACAGTTATTTAATGTTATTAATTTAATATTGTAAAGTGTAAAGAAAAAATGTAGTTATGGTAAATATTTTCGAGCTAAAGATTGAGCTCTTTTATCAAATACAGTCGATCTAATAAGTGTGTGATGAGTGTATAACGGATTTAAAGCAAATTTAGAGTATAATTCATATAATTCATTGAATAAACATTTAATGTTGTTATCATCGATACGTTGGGCGTCATGTAAGAGCAAAAACCTGATGCGAGCACTGCCGCCGACGAACGCCGTCACATACCATTCATTAAACTTGTCCACACATTTCAGATACATTTGATTAGTTGTCCAAAGATATTCGTCCACCAAATCGAGCGAAGCGTGAGCTATAAATTGAGTTAAATATCTGTGTTCTGAGGGCTTATCACTGCCTTTCGTCGAATACTCCAATTCGTATATTGGGTTATCTGATTGGCCGACAATAACTAAATAATAGTTATAACCCGCACCAGAAACTAATAATGAATTACTCATTTTGATGTTCAATTCATACAACTATACAAGTAAAATGAAAATATATGAGAGAAAAGACATTAATCATAATAATAATGATGACTTGATAGCACTCAAAATCTACTTCCATTCATTCGACTCACTTCGACTCACTCATTGGCAAACTGTTGTGATATCATTTTAAAGTATTATACCACACAATTTACTTAACTTTTCTATTATGTAAAAGCATAATTAAATAATTAACAATTTTACTATTATTATTTAATTAAAATGTGAATAAAATTGTAAAGACATTTAAAACTTTAATTAATTAAATTAGTAAACAATTACTTCGAAATTATTATTAAATATTCATATCGAAGATATTCTAAATTTTCGGTCAATTTTTAGATTTATAAGGCGTTCGTTAATAAATAGATTACATTTCAATTTACGGCATCGATTCAACACTATTTATAGTTTGCATAATTTTATAAAAATTAATTTATAAACTTATTGATTGAGCCTTTTAATGGACATTAAAAATAATTAATGTCTTTAAAAAGCATTTAAAACTGATTTGCATTCGCTTTAAAATGTTTCTCAATTATAGTTTGTCGTCAAAGTGGTGGTCAAAGAAGTTTGAAAAGAGTAAAGATTAACTGGCATTTGGCCATCGATTACGGTTTAGCCATACATACGACACTCATTCATGTAAATGATATGATATGAGTATATATCGATATCAATATCATGAGTGTCTCGAGTGTCAGTCAAACATTGTCTCATTCCACTCAATTGCAGACATTGAAGACATACCACTTCGATGTACGTTCAAATCGATGTCTTCCAATCAATCGTCTATTACTAACTCAATGTAAGTTAAATGTAAACTCAATCAAAGTGTTAATTCAATCATAATATTTGACTATAGTATTGCCATCTATTGCTATGAGGTGTGAACGAATATTTGGGTCCTTTAATTGAGCCAACTATAGCGTCGACAGTAACAAATAGCGTAAGAAATAGTGCCGATAGTGTCGCGAAACAGATGGCAGACATTAGTGAGGCAGTCGTCCATCGCTTTCACATCCCTTTCCGTTGGCGTCAATCACTGCGTGCGTGTGTTATATCGACACTAATTGTGTGTTTTGTTGATTAGCCCACTATGAGCTCGAAAGTAAGCAAAGACACGCTGTTTGAGTGCGTCAACTCATTGCTCGACGCGAGTAAAGGCGAAAATGATGGCAAAAAGAGGAAGTTTTTGGAGAGCGTTGAGCTGCAGATCGCGCTCAAGAACTACGACCCGCAGAAGGATAAGCGATTCTCGGGAACTGTTAAGTTGAAGCACATTCCGAGACCGAAATTTCGAGTTTGCGTTTTGGGAGATCAGCAGCACTGCGACGAAGCGGCCGCTAATAACTTGCCGTTTATGGACGCCGAGGCTCTCAAGAAGTTGAATAAAAACAAGAAATTGGTTAAGAAATTGGCGAAGAGTTATGACGCGTTTCTCGCCTCAGAATCGCTAATCAAACAAATCCCCCGTTTGTTGGGTCCCGGACTGAACAAAGCGGGAAAGTTTCCCACTCTCTTGACTCACAACGAGAATATGGTCGCCAAAGTGGACGAAGTGAAGGCTACCATCAAACTGCAAATGAAGAAAGTGTTGTGTCTCGCGGTCGCCGTCGGACACGTGGACATGTCCTCCGATGAATTGGCGCAAAACATCAATCTTGCCATGAATTTCTTGGTTTCGCTTCTCAAGAAAAATTGGCAAAACATCAGATCCCTTCACATCAAGTCAACGATGGGTCCGCCGCAGAGACTGTACTAGACTTCAATTGTTTCGATGTAACGATCAGAAAATAAAATAATTTTATTAAAATTGTTTGCTCTTTAAATACTTACTTTAATATAGCATTCAATACTTTCAAAATATATATAAATATTTTGTCATTTTCATGATCGAACAAAATTTATTATAAGATAGTATATATAGAGATGAGTTATTTAATTTTGGTTAAATTAATTTTATGATTCATCATAAAATTAATTTATGATGAAATTAGTCTATTAATATAATTCGTAATTTTTAGAACCCAAAAGATTTTGTTACGAACCACATATAAGAAGTGTAAATGTCTATATCAAGCAGTAATTATTGTATGAATTCAAAGTGAATATTGCTTTTAAAAGAATTTAAGAAATTGTTTGTTTAATACATTCGTTAAGTTTCTATAGAGTAGATTATTAAACTTTATTGGATTTTTTAAAATATTTTTTCAAATTCAGTCAATTAAGAAGACGAGTAATTAAAAAAAAACTAAAATTTTACAGTCTGACCAGATTTGAACTTAAATTATGGTTTATAAGATTGATTATAAAACCATTTAATTG
>JAQIYA010000630.1:0-18212 GCA_034699355.1 Microtritia minima
CTATTACTCCACTATTACTCCCTTATAATGTTAGACAGTTTCCTTTAGTTTCCCTATTCATTGCAATCATCGCAAACTACTGTAATTCATTTTCAGTTTAATTCATTCTCTGTTAGACTTTTTTATACAAATATTTAGAGAGCAGTCATAATAGTGATAATAGCTCTCGTTTGATCAATTAGCGCGTTGGGTAGCTCTGCATAAAAAGTGAGTCGTCAAGAATGCAGTTATGTGTGAAGTTGCATGCCTTTAATGGGGGATGTCGTCAATTTTTTATGAGCGCCATTATGGCAATAATGCCGGTCTGGTCTGGCATTAAGAATGAGTGCAGAAGTGAAGAGAAGTGATTAAGAGCTTTGCTCTCTCACTTTATGGCTCAATGCATAAAATAGAGCCAATTTATTTTGTGTAGCGCTTAAGTTTCTCTCCCTCTCCCAGTCTCATACAGTCTCGTAGAGCCTCACACAGCTTCACAGCCTCCTACAGTCTCATTCAGTTTCATTTGGCGCACTCATCCAGTGTTGCACTCCTTTCTTCCTCCACTTTGGAAAGCTTTTTCTCTGCTAAAGTCATTTATTTTGCCGTTATTTCCTTACTCTGGCATCACTTAATTTTCTGCTCGTTCTGTTCACTTTATATCAAACTTGACGCGTGTGTTATATGCGGTTATGTGTGCTTATGTGTGGTTCTGTCTTTGGCTTTGGTTTGCTTTGGTTTATCTTCAAACTAATGCCTAGTAATGCCTCAATACTCGAATATCTATTGGTCTACACTTACGATAGAGAGTATGATTGCTTCGCTTAACACTCGCACAGGAGGTCTGTTGAGAGCTCACTCAACTCGTGTAAGCTCTTTATGGTTACCGCAAATCAGTCTAAATCTAATTCCATTGATCGTAAATGCACTCAAAACATGACACATTTATCCCAAAAAAGAAGATAACTCTCCATTTGAGTTCTGCTCTCCTTCTGCTCTCCTCTTAGCATCTCGTTTGGGCTGCGATTTATCCAATAAATTTCATAAATGTTTAACATCTAATATACGAAATCAATACTTTATATATCACAACATCTACTCTCTCCTGCATAATATTGTTTGCATAATATTAATGATTAAATGCATGCACTCCTAAGTATGCATTAAGTGTGATACTCGTCACAACACACTTACTGTATTGACATTATCGGCAAATGCATGAACTCATATGCGATCGCAATAAACACCTTTCAAATAACTAAATTCAATATGACATCAAACATTAATTTTGATCATATCTGTATAAATAACACACATTTTGCTTTTATTTAACAGCTCTCACACAGTTTTTTGTTTTCAATCCAATAAAACTAATAAAAATATTATTTGCATACAAGACAAATGGTTATTTTTATTGCACTTTTACTCAATTATTATTGCATTGTATTTGTAATTTTTTATTATACTTCTACAATGTTTATTATTTTATTACATAACATTCAAATAAAAATCGAAAAGATGTATAACTACAGCATAATCTCGATGTTGGCATATCTTTAATACCAATTAATTTATTAGATGCCGGCATCGAATTTTGAAATTTACTAATTTATATTATTTTTAAATATGTGTAATAACTTATAACTAATAACTATGTTAAAAGTTATGTTTTATAGACTACAATATTGAATATGCTAAAGTAGTACAATAGTACACTCAACGATCGATATAATTTCGATAAATGTACATAAAACACAAATGTGCACAAAATCAAGTGTACATAAAAACCATCGTTAAGTGTATATTAATTTTCTTTTACATGAATGTAAATTATATGAATTTCATAAAACTTTATACAGTAAAACTTCGATATAGTGAACTCTCTCGGGACCAAAAATTTCGTTCACAATACTGAGAAGTTCACTATAGCGGGGTTCACTATATCGAAGTTTTACTGTAACACAGCATTACGCTATACAAGTTTTAATTTTTAATGAACATTATTATGTTAAAACAATGTAAAAGTTTGATTTGATAATTAATTTATTTATGTATAAACAGGAATGAAAATACAAATGAGCTGACTTTAACCTAAATTAACTTTAATAAAAACATATTTGTGTTTTATATAAGAGCTCACTTATTAATACTCTCTGTATTAGACTTTATGCTTTAATTTTTTATTTTGGTAAAAGATATTCAATATTGGATTTTAAAATATTTTTAAACAATTACAATAATTTGTAACAAATTACTTTGCATATAAATTGCTAAACTGTATAAAGTGGAAGTAACATTTTTATGAATGACTATTTCTATAAAGTTTCCATTTTATCAACTATTTCCCAAAACCAAAATCCATTTACAAGAAGTATAAACTTAAATTTGGTCCGTTATTATGAAGTGACCTTTTTTATGAACAAAATTTGTTGCACACAATGTGCACATGACTATCAAGTATTTCTGTCAAATTGACTGCAATTATTTTGATAATGAATTTAGAAAAATGTATAAAATGAATTTACCAAAAATAAACTCAAATAAATGTATTGATTTTTTAAAAATAAATAACATTATTAAATCGTTTTTCATTTGTTTGTAGAATTAAATAATTATTAGCAAATTTTAATGTAAGTCCATTTTTATTTTAATGGTCAGACATATCACATCCAACCAAATCAAAAGTTTTAATATTATAAGGATTATTAATTTACATTAAATAATTATTATTTCACTATAGTATTTTCATCACTATATCAAAATATTTTAAATCAATATTTAAAATTAAAGCATAATTAGTAAATTTATTAAATATAATTTAAACTTTAACATAAAGACCACTTTAATTAATATTAATCTATAACTAAGTTACCCATTATCATATTACACTAACGAAGTTAATGTTAATCTGATTTTGTGTAAATGCTTAATATATACTTATTATCTAAATTACTTCTACACGCATATGATGCCAACAAAACTTGATGACTTTTTCCACAAATTTTTATGACGCCATAACAAGAGCACTAAAATGTTAAGCAGTTTTTTACTTTTGACTTTATTTGAAAATTAATATCTCTTTAACTATACAATTATTTGAATTGAAATTTTAGATATATAGACAAATACATTAATGAGGAATTCCTAAAATTTTTTAAGGATACAAAAATTTACAAAAAAAAGTTATTAAATATTAAACTTTTGTGTAAATTTGTACTTCAATACAACTGAAGGGTTATATATAGGGTTATATCTAAAATATTGATTTCAAATATTATGATGCAGTGATAAAACAATAAAGTAGTAAAATAATGATTATTAAATATAAATTAAAGTCATTTTAGTATTAAAACGAATTTAATAAATCTAACTAATTAATAAAATTTATAAATTTAAAAATACAATTTGACTGCATTTACGCCAATAATGTGATGAAATGTTTATTATTAATGATACAAAAAAATTATAATTAAAACTTCACAATGATGTCTACTGACGCGTGACTAAAAGCTTTTGTTTTTTATAAATTATGTTATAATTTGAGCTGTTATGAAAAAAATTATTATTAAATAATATAAAATTACCACAATTAAAGTAGTTATACTTTTAAATAATTTTATATTCATAATTGAATAGCTTAATATTATTTAATAGCTCGATTAAAAATAAATTGTGTAAAATTCAATTATGTATTGTTTAATTGTGTTGAAATAATAATAATTAAAACTTTAACAATAGTTAATTTATGTATAAATAAAATAATGCTTTTAATTACAATAACCTCAATTAAGGTAAATTAACTCATTAAAGGTAACTCTGAATTTTTCACTCTTTGAATTCAATCCAACTTTTTTATGTTAAATATTATTTTAATTATTATTTTATAAAAGAAATAAAGTTTAGATAAATGAGAATTGAGTTTCAAACCCGAGCCACTATGAGCACAACTCAAAATTTTATATTTTTATCTGACAAATTTTGTGAGAATCAGAGTCTGGGCTTAATGTGTGAGCTATAAACTTGAAAATAAATAAAATTTCGAAACGCATCTCAAAGATCAGTTCATAATTAGTTAGATTATATTCATCAATAGGAGTTATACAATTATATGTACACTCAAAGATGGGTTTATGTACACTTAATTTTGTATACATTTGGATTTTATGTACAAATTTTCAAAATTTTAGCCGTACATAAAATCCATCGTTGACTGTATATCAATTTTAAACTAAAATAAATATTATAAATAATAACACATACACCAGTACTAAATTCAATTCCTATACCTTTCAAATTATTTAAAAAATTTAATACCACTTTGTTTTCATATAAAATGAAATCAATTTAAAATATTGATTATTGCTAATTTTGCATTTATTACTTTTAGATAGTTTGCAGTTTAAAGCTTAAAGCTCAACAGTATGAGCTTTAGCTAAACTTTAGCTGAACTATTTTATATTTTTTCTAAAAATGAAACAACTAATCACACATAAAGAAAGCGCAATGCAAATTAAAATCGATTTATAAATTCATCAAAATTTATTCATTTATAAATAGTAATTCATCAAATTAATCAAGTCTTAGATAGCTTATGATCATTACTAGTTATAAATATCAACATTTTCTCCTTCATTTAGTCAAGAGAGGCAATAAGCCAAAAATATACAGCTAAATAGATAATTTATAGCTAGAGAAAGAATAATGCATAATGCGTGTCATTGAATTAACCAAATAAAAATTATGCATTATATATCAATATATTATTAATGATTTTATTCATTAAAACATATATATGTATTTTACGTTAAAAATATTTCATAAATGCATATAATGACAAGAATGATAATACACACGAACTGATTTCAGCATTATTTTTATGTAAGCATAAGGTTATATAAGCGCTCACTTCGTTCGCACTTTCGGTATTTTATTTTAACTTTTTATCTAAAATTATTGCAATTTATCTTAACAATACTTTTAAATTTATTTTCTAATACGTTTCAACAATAAAAATAATTGAGTTGCATAATAACAAAAAAGTCCTTTGTTTATTTAAATCTATTGGTTTATATTTTAGTAACTTTAATCTTTTATTTATTGGAAAAATAACATTTACTTAAATTATCAATAATTTATTAAATAAATTTATACCATTAACTATAATAATAAATAAGGTATTCTTAAATAAAGTTCAAATAACATTTTATGTGTATATTATGTGATTCTAACTTATAAATCAATCAAAAAGTTAATTACTATAAAACCATATGACCATAAAAAAGCTAACAAATGCTATCAATAGTCTGCTCTATTTATTTCAAAATTTCGAAATATATTTTTCTTCTTAATATACTGTTAGTATATATCATTATTATATTCAAAATTTAGTTATTGTTTTGTACTATAGTATAGTATATCACTACATGACATTCATTCATCGTTTTAAATATTTAAATAGTTAAGATGAAACAGTAAACATTATAGAGTATAACGATATGAGTTTATTTTTAAGACATGTTTATAATGACAGAAAATAATTAAAACTACAGTATTATTAGTGAACTCAATATTTGTTAAATAGAAATTATCGAAATGTAATGTCAAGCAGTAAAAACGATATTTTATCTCATTTTTATTAGTCAATTGAAAAATATTTATGAAGAAAAATGACATTTCTTTACAGCAGTTTTCAAAGAATTTTAAAACTTTTGTTGTGAACAATAATGGACTAAAAAACATAGTAATGTTAAGAACAGCTCACTATTTCGCTTCACTTAATAGTGACACCACTGACAAAAACTCTCGTTTATTTCTCTTTATTGGATATGATTGGCTCAAATTGCACACTCGTGCCGCTTAACTGCCGCATCACTTATCCAAATGAATCACATCACGAATCATTCATCTCTCTCTCTCTCTCTCTCTCTCTCTCTCCCTCTCTCTCTCTCTCTCTCATCCTCTTCTCCTCTCTATCTCCATCTTCTACATTCATTTAGACTACCGTCAAGAGGAAAACATTATACATGATATTATGACGATATAAAAAAAACAGCAAAAGTGATTGTAGAATATTTCAAGCATTGTACAGAATAAACTGGATAGAAGTGCTTTCGCTTGAATTTGAAGAATCGAACCACTTATCCGTATACGATAAGTTAGTTTTAGCCATTTATGTGTACCACAGGGAAAATGGCACTTATTTATATAATAGTCACAAAAGTAAACATTAAAAGTAAGCATTCTATTTTGGATTTTAAATTAGCAAATCTTTATTCAATTATAATTTCAATTTATTGTATTTATTGCAAAGTGGCATATATTCACTTTTTATAACTTTTACTTTTAAGTTTGTAATAATCTCATCAGAAATAAACCAAACCAAACAATACGCTTCAAAAAGATTTTCATAGTTAAGCTTCATTACTCATATAAATTCATTGGTTAACTCAAATTTTTTCTGATTTTTTAAAAGAATTTGTTAATTAAATTTTTATTAACACTTTTGACTGTACATCTATAATTTGTAATTCTAAATTCTATTTCTTTTTCACATTCAAGTATTTAACGTATTTGTCCGTAGCTTAAAGAACATTAGTAGTGTATTAGTAAATGTCTTATATTTTATTTACTTTAAAATTTTTTAATTGAATTTAAATTCACTGAATTGTATAAATTTATGCTCATTAATTAAATGTTAATAAAACACAACATAAGGTAACATTTTCATTGTTGAAATTTTAAAGAATTTACAGAAATTCATCTGTAAGCTATATTAAAACATATCAAATATTGTCTTCAAGTAAATTTTTGTGTTATTTTTCTTTTAATTTGATTTTTTGAGTTAATGAAAACCGTTGATCTCTGTGTATATGACACCAGTCATATACTCATTGACTACATTTTTATTGCTACAGAATTTTATAAAAGCATGCCAATGTTGCAGATGAACTAAAGAAAGAGAAAATTCTTCTTAAAAGAAACTTCTTTTAAGACACCATCTGTACATTTGATAAGATTTTAATTTTTTAAAGACAAACGCTAATTAAATAGCAAAACCAAAGTGATGATACAAAAGAGATGATTTAACATTTATTTTATTATTATCGATATTTATTAACTTAAAATATTAGTATTTTATATCAAGTATTTTAATATTGATTTTATAATTATTTTAATAAATATATTTTCAAAAATTTTAACATAAAAATATTCAAAATATATATTAATTGTGGAAATTTTATTTCTTCTTTAATATAGATTAAAAGTATTATTTTGACTTATTATTATATTTATTATTACAACATATTATTGATTTTGATATACATTTCGTCTTCTAGGAGTTTCATCTCTTTAGTGGGGGAAAAGACAAACGGACGGACAAAGGTTTATAACTATTGTATAATTATTAACAAATGAAGTCATTAATTTAAGAATAGTTTAAACCTTTATAATAATTTACAATTAAATATAAAATTATAATAATCACGTAATTTTAGTATAGTTTACAAAATAGTAATCATAATAATATTTATTTAATGAATGTATTTTTAATTATACATTAATACAATAATATTCAAATAAAATTTTCTCAAAATATTCATAAATTAATTTCATTCTTATTAATTAAAAGAAATATTAATATAATAGAAAATTTGTTATATCATAAGCGACTCAATTGAAATTTAATTCGATGTTAAGATAAAGAAGTATAAAATATTAGTGACTTAGACTTTGAAAAAATATAGAGATTCAGACTCCAACTGTACAGACTCTATAAGAGTGCAGACTATTGCAAAATTACAATTTAAATTTTAATTGACGAGCTGTAAAGCAGAGGGGCATTCAAACTCATTCAGTCAACGCTGTAAATTTGTTGTCTAACTAAACCAACGCTACCTGTCTTGTTGTTTTTATTTAAAATCTTAATATTTTAAGTGAATAATCTAATGGCGACATAAAACTGACCAAAACTTCAATATAAAGGATTAATGAAAGATAGCGTTACTGTTAAATTTATGATTTAAACTTGTTTAGATGGGTATACTTCTAATTGCCATCTGCCTTACAGTTCGTTAATGTATGCTTATATACATGTACAATTATGTATAATCAAATTTTATAAAATCTATTGTGGCAGTTGAATATTTTATTTGATTAAAATTGTCTCAATTTATAAATCATTTGAGCATTGGTTTTAATATTTTAGGCATAATTCAAAACATTGCAAACAAGACATGTTTTATTAATTATCACATTTAATGACTAATATCTAATTTTAAGTTATTTATTTAATTTTAGTTAAATGTGAAGTATTGTTGAAATGCATGTTATTATATAATTTTATTAAATTATTAAAATAGATAATTATAATTTTAAAGTCAATATTATCAGTAAAATACTTCAATTAAGTTAACCTTTAATAATTAAAATAATATTAAAATCAGCTCATTTGGATGATCATTATTGTATTATCATAAACGTAAGAATCAATGGTTTCAACAATTTAGCACTTAATTTGAAATTTGAAGTAAATTAATGTAAACTTACGAAAATCGTAAGGAAATAAATTTGTATTAAAAGAGATTTAGTGATCACACGCTGCCATCTATTAATTGTATTTATTAGATATACATTTAACTCATGTCTATTGCATTTGACATGTGTTTTCGTATTTGATTGCCTTATTTTGCTTAATATTGTTCACTATATATTAGTTATAATTCTATATATTTAGAAATATTAATTTTATATAAATCGCAGCAATTTTATGCCATAAATGGGAAGAACGAAAAAGGCTTTTTTAAAGAAAAAGGCTCTTTTGAAGAAAAACAAAGTAAACGTATGTATAAATAATTGAATTGAATTTTATTTTATTCATTTAATTTAATGTATAATTGAGAAAGTTTTGCCAAATTAGAAAAATGCCGATAATAGCGATACTCAGCGCACATACAGTGATATAGTGAAGAGAAATGATAATTACGAAAATTATTACAGACAGCAGAATATAGTGGCGGACAATGAGTGGCACGTGTTTATGTGGACACTCACTCAAGCGCTTCCCTCAGCGTTTCGCATCACCTCTTACTGCACGAGTCAAGCGATCGCTTTGAGGCAAATCGTCGAAAGCGAACAGTTTAGGGATTTGATAACGGATAAGGAGAGTGACGGCCAGAGTGACGGCCAGAGCGACCACTCGTGTCCGCTGGCCTGCATCTCGTGGTATCCGAACCGTTACGCGTGGCAGATCAACGTCTCCAGAGTTGAAATCAGGAAATCGGACGCCTTTCGCAGACTTCAGAACTTTTTAATCTCCGAAACAGACAGTGTATTACATTTGCTTTGATTATGCCATTTACTTATTTTGAAAGCAATTTTTTGAAACCATTAGCCGATATCTTAAGTTTATCTGTGATTACAAATTAATTAAATGTTGTTTTATATATATATTATTATTTTAGTTTTGATTTCATTCCTTTAAGTGTACAATTAGTTATTAACTTATTTGAAAAATGTCAGCACATTCCTTATTTGACCATTACTTGGAATTTTCGAGACTGAAAGTTATAGAATTATTGTCCAAATTTTTAGAAATTATAAAAGATAGAGAAAATTTCTAGAAATCGATTTCTAGATAATTATTAATCTAGAAATCTAGATATATTTAGCAGTAGATTAGATAACAAGACATGATGTTGAAAATACAAATATAAAATATTATAATATTATAAAAACATTATAATGAAATTAGAGTTGAATATTTTTCAATAAGAGACATATGCTATGTCTTTAGATTTAGATTTTCTATTTTAATAACTAAAATTTTGCATTAATATTTTTATTAGGGATATATTAACAGACAGGAAGCAGTAAGTATGATACCAACATTGCTTCTTGATATCAAACCGCACCATAAAGTTCTGGACATGTGTGCAGCTCCTGGTTCTAAGACGGCACAGATTATCGAAATGCTTCACTCACCTGATGCTGAAACTTCTGCTGGCGATGGTGTTGTTGTTGCCAATGATAATGATAACAAGAGGTGTTATATGTTGGTTCATCAGTCTAAACGATTACACAGTCCATGTTCGATCATCACTAATCATGACGCCGGAAATATGCCTAACTTTTATGAATGTCAGGTAACTATTTATT
Source organism: Microtritia minima (assembly GCA_034699355.1). Classification (NCBI taxonomy): domain Eukaryota; kingdom Metazoa; phylum Arthropoda; class Arachnida; order Sarcoptiformes; family Euphthiracaridae; genus Microtritia; species Microtritia minima. The sequence continues at coordinate 10,132 of JAQIYA010000630.1, forward strand.
TAATAATTATGATAATATATAAGGGTTGAATTAGAATCTAAGTTAAATATGCACCATTAAATAAGATATTAGATATACCCTAAAAACACGAGAATTCTCCGCGGGTTATCTAAAGAAAAATGTGAAATTTATAAAAAGCATTACTATGCGGGGTATACATGGGATACGGATATATATGAAATTTTATTTTAATTTATCAAAAAAATAAAATTAAAAAATTAATTCAAGTTTGATAAAATAATTGTAATTTATTCAAAGACATCAAAATTTTCGTCAAATTCAGTATAAAGTTTCAAATATGTCACTATACTGTTGAATGATAGGATCCAATAGTTCAACATATAGTTACTAATTGCAAAATCTGAATCACAATTTTCATTTAATTGATTTGATTCGTGAGAATCATTGAAACGCGAAAATTTCGTTCAAATCGATGAACGAAAACATTAGAAAATCAGTGATACCTAAGGTTTCGTTGAGTGAAAATAAAAAATTGTAAAAATTAATGTACCAAAAATTGCCTCAATTTAAGTGATTGTCAAGTTAATGGTCATAGCAATTGAGTATCACACGCAATAAAAGCGATAATAATTAAAGATATATATCGTTGATAAAATTGATTTTTAAGCTAAGCTAAGCTAAGCTTATTTTGAACTTAAATTTATAACACAAAATCTGCTCATTTCTAAAATGAATGCATTGAATATTATCTGTTTAGAACGGTCGTCGTGTTGTCCTCAAATTTGATCGTATATTATGTGATGTTCCGTGTAGTGGTGACGGGACTATCAGAAAAAATTATGATGTTTGGACCAAATGGAATGTCGCCAATGGCAACAACTTTCACGGCATTCAACTCCGAATTGCCAGACGTGGTCTCGAAATGCTAAAGAAGGATGGAATTCTCGTGTATTCCACGTGTAGTCTCAATCCAATCGAAGACGAAGCTGTGATCGCGTTTTTGTTAAACCAATCTGAAGGCGGGGCAGAACTTGTGGACGTCAATAGTGTATTGCCTTTGCTTAAACATTGTGATGGTTTGGATAAATGGATTGTTATGACTAGAGAAATGAAAATTGTGAATTCAGTAGACGATGTCGAGGATAAATATAAATCACAAATAAGAGAATCGTTGTTCGCTCCTAAAAACGCGAATGAATTGAACCTAAAAAGATGTATGCGAATACTTCCTCACCATCAGGACACGGGAGGCTTCTTTGTGGCCGTCATTAGAAAAACTGTAGAAACACTTCCGTGGGAGACGAACGTGACTGTGAATAAAGATTTTAATTCAAACGATGAGAGTTGTAATGATTTTAGAAATGGTCCGCCAAATAAGAAGGCGAAAATTTATGGTTATAAAGAAGATCCGTTTATATTTTTTGATGAAAATGAATCTGATTGGCTTAAAATTAAGTATTGAAACAATAATTATTATTATTATTTTTTCTTAATATACATGTATTTCATCAGTTTAGTCCATTTATTGGACAGTGGAATAGAGAAAAGATATCGTAATAAATTTATTACAAAATCAATGCAATCTCATAAATCCGTTTTATTTAAATGTATCGATTTTGAAATATTAAAGACTCTTACTATAAAATATATTATATGATAAATAAACTAAAGTGAAAATTTTATACAGGAAATATTACAACGTGAAAGATTCGTTTTCGTATAAACAATTGCTTCACAGATGCACTAAAGGGAAAAAACGGAATATTTATTTTCTCACAGAAGCGGCCAAAAATTTAATTATGGATAACACCAATAATATACGAGTAATTGTTAATTTTTATGAAAATATAATCTGTTTAAATTGTTTACATTGTTTAGGCTAAATTTCTGTTTTGATATTTTTCTATAGTTTATAAATGGTGGCGTGAGATTGTTTTCAAGAAGTGATGATAAAGTAAATCCTTGTGGCTTTCGTTTAACTCAAGAAGGCTTGCCTTCACTTTTTCCTTATTTATTGCCAGAAAAAGTAGTTGAAATCGATATAAACGATGCCAAACTCCTTCTCTCGAAGGAAAGCGTTCCGATGGAAGAATTTAATGAAGATATACGTCAGAAACTTTCAGAACTTGATTCTGGTTGTTGTGTATTAGTTTTAAAAATAAACTCAGACTCGACTAAAAATTTACCATTAATACTGCCGATTTGCTCGTGGAAGGGAAAGACTTCAATGAGAGCTTACATCGCCAAAAACGAAAAAATACATTTCCTTAGATTATGCGGAGTCGATGTTTACGATAAAGGTATTTGTAATAAATTATTTAACAAAAATTTCCTAATTTTGAAATACTTCATTTGCTTTGTTTAGATAATTATCAAATATTTTCCCCATTATTTCGATATATTTAATGTTAATTTTCTATTTTCAGATGTGTGTAGAAGTACTGAAAGAATACGGAAAAGTCCGACACAAGAGAAATCTATCGATAACAGTGAAATGAAAACTGAAGTGAAAGATGAAGTGAAAGATGAAGCTGACGCTGAAACATACAGTTAATAAATGTAATCATTAGTGACATTATTTTAATGAAAACTGATTTTTTAATTTACTTAAAAGATTAAATGAGAAATACATGATATATTGTACAAAATTCTCGTTCACAAAATTAATATCTCCTCCTTTTGATGATATCTGGCTTCCAATTAATTGGATGCGTTTCTTCGGACGCATTCTCGTCCTCTTTATAAATCTTAATCGTTTTGTCCGCTTCGCCAGTGATAAGTCTGGACGAACTTTGATCGAAAGCGAGCGCGAAAATGCCACTTTCAGACTCGATAGAGCCGGGCTGTGGCGGCACTTGAGTTCTTTGAAAGTTGTATCCCGTTCTCCAGTCCCAGAAAAACATAGAGCCGTTATCGCCACCCGAAACGACAACTCCGTCGCTATTGATTGCCAGGCAATTAACGATAGCGTTATGTCCACTTAAATTCTGAACGAACTTTCCTTCAGGACAGCGCCACTGTTTCAAGTTATCGGGCGCTCCCGAAGCAAACATATACAGCTTTGGGTGTATTACTATAGAGCGGACGCTCTTCTTATGGTGAGTTAACGTCGTGAGTGTCTTTCCGGCCGCGATGTCCCACAGTTTGATAGTAGTGTCGTGAGAGCCAGTAATAACTTGTGGTTCACTGGCCTGACATTGAACTGAAGCCACAGTATTGGTGTGTCCGCTGAGAGCGTGAATCTGAGCCTTTGTCCGCATATCCCAGACTCGGGCGACAGAGTCGCGACCGGCGGTGACTAAGATGTCGATCGTGGGGTGCAGTGAAATGGCGTAAATGCCGCTCAGGTGTCCGTGATAGTGACGGATCACTTTGTTGTACTCCAAGTCCCAACATTTCACTGTCTTGTCTTCGCCGCACGAAAACAGATACGGCTGGCGAGCGCTTATGGCCAGCCCTCGAACCGCCGATATATGACCGGTGAGCGAGAGTTTGAGTTTACCGCTCGCCAAATCCCATATTTTAATGATGCGATCGTTGGACCCGCTGGCGAACCACTGATTGCCGGGCTCGACGGCCAGACACCTGACCCAACCGATGTGTCCCGACAGCACTCGTGACAATTTCCACGGCGGATGCCATTCGGGTTTCGGCATTACTGGCGCTTTGCGGGCAGTGATGGCTGTGCCCGACGACAGCACCAGAGCGTTGGACATGACGTTCGGCGCGTTTGTCGCCATATTCTCGTATTCCGTCACTTCGTTATTACTCAAAACAATGGCATCACTCATACCTTTGCCATCGTTTTCGATATCCCTATTGGTTTGCTTCGCAGTCACTTGTTTGCCATCGTTGGCCACATCGCTGTCGGCCACCAAATGCATGACAGCTCCGAACTGATCCCTGGCTTTGATGGCCATTAAACTGCGATGCGATGTGTGGTCGATGGGCGGCAAATCGCTTTGATCGCTGATGAAGAGGTCGTGACATCGTTTGAGTGATCGGAACACAAGCGTATGCACCGAATGCTTCTGAACGGACGACAAGCCGTCCGACGACTGCGACCACTCTGTCTGACGTCCGGGAGTGGACTGCGCTCGAGTCGGTGTCGAGTCCATCACCAGTGCTCACACGAGTGACAGCAGTTGAGAGACACGTGCGGAGGTATGCGTTCAAACAATGTGTTTATCAGTATTACATAACAGTATGAGAGTGTATGGCGTGCTATGCTATGCACGTATAGACGTATTGTATGCGGGAGTGAGTGTCGCGTTGTGTGCGATCAGAGCTGAGCATTGGTTGAGCGCATTGCGAGAGGCATTGAGTGTGAAATGAGGGCCAAAACGATAAGAAAGGCGAGAAGAGAGCAAAGATAAGCGTCGTTCAGAGCGGAGTGACGTCGGCATCACTAGCCGTACGCGTTGGGCGGAGGGAAGTCGTCCTGTTAGAGGCAGAGCTTGCGTTACGCACTGCAGTGGCGTTCATGAGTTGCGTACGTGAGAGGCGCTCAATGGAAGGGCAGAGAGAGTACGGGCGGCGGCCGTATGTCTCTGACGGACGCTATGCCTTATGCGTGCGCTCACACACACCACGATCGCCATATTTTTGCGAATATTGCAGTTGTGCTCTAAAATAACTAACATTTATTCCGCTTTAACAGTGCTTTCGTTCGTTTTTACACACATTTGCCGTGTATTTCGAGTTCATATTTGCAACTATTAATTGATTATTGTGTTGTGTTGTAGTGTTTGTGAAAAGGAGAGCGAAATATTAGTTTGAAAGCTGGACAGCCGTTAGCGTTGTGTGAGTCGATGGCGTCAGTAACGCACTCGTCGTCGCGCTCGCATAAGAAAGCGAAGCGACGCAGAGATAAGAGTGGAGACGAAGCGCTCAGCACTGCCAACAAAAGAGTTAAGATTGAGCCCGGATTTGATGTGAAAGCAGTTCCCATTCGTGAGTAACGCTTTTGTATGCGCTTTAAAGTTGGTTAATATGAAAATGCGTTCATAATATTGAATTGGCGTCCGTTTTATTAGTTTTCAATACTTTGAAACACAACTTTTCAAATGATTGTTTACGTATAGGCACTTCCGGTTTCAAATTATATCAATCATAAATTGAGGCTATGCTTGTATTGAATTAACAAAATGCAAGATATTTGTAAAATAGTTAATTAGGTGTCATTAAATGAATATAAACTGTTTAAAGTAAAAGTTATTTGTGTTAACCTTGAGTTTGGTGTGCTTAACAAAAGTTTGCAAACTTTTCTCTGTTTTAGTAGAAAGCGTTTCGTCGCCCGCTTTGGCGTCCACTTCGGCCACACTCGGCTGGGAAATGGATGACCTCAACACGCTTGTGAACAATTTGGCGAAATGCCTGCCGAAGAACGACGTCGCGAAGTTCTCGACTCTGGTCGAGAAGCTCGACTGGGAGAAAGTGCGGTTCGGCTTGTATTCGGCACAGCAGTGCAAAGACAAGTGGTTTCAAGTGATGTCACGCCTGCGTCGCTATCGCACGCTCACCGATATGGTGGCCGACTCTCGCCTGTGGCTGAAGGCTCCGTGGCAGACATACAACAACGCCAAGAAGATCAAACATCCAGACCTTCCGAAGAAACCATTGACGCCCTTCTTTCGCTATTTCATGGAGAAGCGGGAAAAGATGGGCAAAAGCAATCCCGGCTCGTCGGTCACCGATTTGGCCAAAATGCTGTCCTCGAAATTCGCTTCGCTGAGCGAGAAGAAGAAACAGAAATATAAGGACGCGTACGATAGGGAGTATGAGGAGTATAAATCAAAACTGGAACAGTTTAAGGTCGACCACCCGGAAGTGGAGTTCGGGAGTATGAATAAGCAGCAGAGCTCGCACGGACTCGGACAGGGAGGACCGCAACGACCCCGAACTCCGCAGCAGTTGTTTATGGAAGAAAAGCTGAAAAAGGGCGCCAATAATAACGAGGCGAAGAAAGAGGCGATTGAGAGGATTAAAAAGATGTGGCATGACTTGTCTGAAGGCAAGCGAATCAAATGGATTCGACGCTCGCTTCTCGACGAACAACGCTTTGACGCCGAAGTCATCGAATACATGAAAGAACATCCTAGTTTCGAGCAAACCAAGTCCAAGCCTGTGCTCACTAAAGCCGAAAAAGAATTGAAGGATAAATTCGATGGAAAGCCTGAACGACCGCCGAACTCGGGTTACAGTTTGTTTTCGAAGATCTTATTGAGAGAGTTGACGGATATTCCGAGTAAGGAGAAGATGGTTGTGATCGCGAAACGATGGAAAGAGTTACCCGACAACACGAGGGCTGTTTATAACAAAGATGCGCAGAAAGCGATGAGCAGATACGTGGAAAAGTTCGAGCAATATTTGAGTTGCTTGTCAGAGGGAGAGCGCGCCAAAGTGTTGAGCGAGAATAAATTTAAACTTCCGTCGGAGAAAAAGCTGAAACAATCGCAAAATTTGCCAAAACAGGAATTGAAAGCACCCGAACCTATGGTCGAGCCGAGAGATAAGGAACACGCAGCTCTTATGTGCTATCAAATGGAGCGCTTATCAGTTGTTCAAGAAAAGTATCCCAATCGAGGAAAACAGGATGTGATGAAAATCATTATTCAGGAGTGGAGTGAAAAGCTTTCCGATAAAAAGAAAGCCAAATATTATAAAATGGCCGAATCTTTTGCTGCTATTCTGCCGACTGTTTCGAAAACCATTGGTAACGACAATACACTGACCTCAAGCAAATCAATTAATGCCAAAGAGAAGAAAACAATGAGTACTGTTTTTAAAAAGCAACCAAAGCGACCGCCGAAAAGTGGATACGCTTTGTTCACATCCGAGCAATTGTCACGACTCACTGACTTCGAGCCGAAAAAGCGAATGACAGAAATCGCTCGTCGATGGAATTCGGAGATCAGCAAAAGCGAAAAAGAAAATTATGACACCCGAGCTAAAGAAATGGCTTTGGTTTATGAGCGAAGTTTGGACCAATTTAAAAATGTTAGTCATTGTTAGCGTTTATTCAATGTTAAATTTTTTAATTTGAATGTATATTTTTTACCCTATTTTTAGTAAAGTTCATTAATCTTTGTTTTATATTGTTTTAATACATATTTGTCATTTTATGTCATATTACAGACACTAACTCAGGCAGAGCTGCAACAATACCTGTCTTTAAACGAAAAGACCAAACCTAAAGGTAAAGGTAAGGCTAAGTCATCCAAAGCTGCAGCCGATCCTGTAGTTGATGACTCTAATGTTATTGAAACCATCGATGTATCGACTACTGGTGATAGAGTTAATAACAGTTCTGATGAATCTGAATCTGAATCGGAAAACGAAGTAATAAAGATTTGTATTTAATATAAATACTTTAATTAATAGTCTAATTTATGATTAAATTAGGAGCAAAATGAAGAGCAAAAAGAGTCTTCAGAAAACGAAGGAAGCGAAAGCGAGAGTGAAGAAGAAGGAGGAGAAGAAGAAGAAAATGAAGAAGAAGAAGACGGAGGAGACGATGGAGAGGAAGGAGATGAAGACGCCGAAGGAAGCGAAAGCGACTCCAATTCAAGTGACGAATAAATGTTGCAACTATATATGAAAATATATAGACTTACAATCTCTAATCATACGCGCACTAATTATTTAGAGAATGTTAAACTCAATTAATTTCTTGTTATATTTTGTCATTTCACGCTTTATTTTATATAACAGATTTCATCAATTTTAATGGCATAACATTTGTTGTTCACATGTTGTTGAATATTTATGGCTTGAGAAATACTAAATTTATAAGATTTAATTACAATACAGACTACATAATAACAAAAGTTTATATTTTGACAAAAAATATATTACACTAATAATTCTATTTTAAAATTCAAAATTATAATACTGTATATTGCATGACTATTATAATAGTTCACTAAAGATTATCAAATGAATCAAACTTACAGTATATTATAATCATTTTTATTAGATATCATTAGATATATATTTGATTATTTTGTATTAAAATATGAAATTTCAGATTAAAATTTTCAACCCGTATTAAAAATGTGTCGAATCTTTTATTACCCTAAGTTCTTGTGAATAAGATCGTATCTAAAGAAAAAAGTTAA
>JAQIYA010000631.1:0-18209 GCA_034699355.1 Microtritia minima
AATGACAATACATGTATTTCTTTTGCTATCATATGTATCTCTAATTTTATATATTTGAATACTTGCTATCATTTGCTATTCTTGACAAACAAAGTAGATTTATAAACATGTAAACATTAAATTCAATTATTCATCAATTAAATACTCTGTACACAGATTTTGTAAATGAAATGTATTTGAATGCGAATAATGTTACTGTAAGTTGGGATACATTAGTGAATGCGAGGCAATGTCTCGATTTGCGACTTCAATCGTTGGCATTCGCATCGAAGCTGTTCACCGAGTTGTGCCTCCAATCGCGTCACTTCCTGTCGGCGCGAATTCAAATCTTGGAGGCGAGCCTTGATTTGCTTAACGGCTCGCAACACATTAATCGGACCGATGTGTGCCGATTCGCCGTCGCGCTCGCCATTCGCCGCAAATAACTGATCCAATTGGCACGCAATCATATCCAGCTTACAATCGGCGCTTTTAAACTAAATTAGAGTTAATAAAGCATTAAATAAGTTAACTTATAGTTGAATACTTGCCACCGCTTCTAACGTATCCACAGATTTAGCCATTATTACCAGTAATCGTATGTCGCAATAGTCTGATAATAGCGCCAAAAGTTGAGTGTCGTGTAGAGTAGATGGCGATCGAGACGAGCGCTTCACTGCATTGTCGCCCACTCTCGCAGTGCTGGCGATTTGGTAGCGATTGGGGACGAACTGAGCGAATGCTTCGATCCTATTGGTTGGCAACAGTGAAATCGCTGCGCATATGTCTGACCGGTGAGACGATAGCGCTGTCGTGTGACGACGTGTGCCATCACTCGCACTGCTATAACACTCAACACACTCATAACACACAACCCATTTATGCGCTGTCAGAGCATTGACTAACAAGTGAGCACTACTGACAGCGGCTGTGATTCGCGATTAAGTGGTCGTTTATTGATTGTGGTCAGCGATGGCCCAAATACTACCGATCAGGTTTCAGGAACACCTGCAGGTAAGGCCGAGCGGACACTGCGGGACAGTGCGGGACACGAGTGCGCGGTCGCGATAGCGTTGCTCGCAATGCGATGGCATTTGTGGGCGGATTTGGTTTGATTGAACTAATGTTGGCCCACATGTCCGCAGTTGACGTCGATCGGCATCAACGCGGCGAACATCAGCTTCAACACGCTTACGATGGAGAGCGACAAATTCATTTGTGTGCGCGAGAAAGTGGGCGAATCGGCGCAAGTGGTCATCATAGACATGGCTAACCCGCAGACGCCTATTCGGCGCCCCATTAGTGCCGACTCGGCGATCATGAATCCATCGACTAAAGTGATCGCTTTGAAAGGTTTGTAGCGATTGATTGATTGCTGAGCGCTATTCACAGTCGTCTATTCATTCGGTCACAGCTATGCGAACGCTGCAGATCTTCAATATAGAGATGAAGTCGAAAATGAAAGCACACACTCTTAACGAAGACGTGGTGTTCTGGAAGTGGATTAACGTGAACACGATATCGTTGGTGACCGAGTCGGCAGTCTTTCACTGGAGTATGGAAGGCGACTCATTGCCGCTCAAGATGTTCGACAGACACACGTCGCTCAACGGCTGTCAAATCATTAACTACCGAACCGATCACTCCCTTAAATGGCTTCTTCTCATTGGCATATCAGCGCAGGTATTTTAGACTCGAGTTTTTTTTAAAAAATTTGTTTTAATTTTTTAATTGCATGAATTGGTTGAACAGCAAAACCGAGTGGTGGGAGCGATGCAGTTGTATTCGGTGGACAGGAAAGTGAGTCAACCGATCGAAGGACACGCGGCGGCGTTCACTCAATTCAAACAGGAAGGCAACCCTGAATTGTCCACTTTGTTCTGCTTCGCTGCGCGCACACAGGCTGGAGGCAAAGTGAGGCAGCGTTTTAACTATTTATTGAATTCATGATTAGTCACCAATTGTTGAATTTGTTTTGATAGCTGCACATAATAGAAGTGGGAACTCCTCCCTCTGGAAATCAGCCTTATCTCAAGAAGGCAGTGGACGTGTTTTTTCCACCCGAAGCCCAAAACGATTTTCCAGTCGCGATGCAAATGTCGCATAAATATGACATCGTTTATCTGATCACTAAATACGGTTATATACACCTCTACGACGTGGAGACGGGAACATGCATTTACATGAACCGAATCAGTGCGGACACCATATTCGTGACGGCGCCGTACGACCTGACGAGTGGCATCATTGGCGTCAATCGTAAGGGTCAGGTGTTGTCCGTTAGTGTGGAAGAAGAAAATTTGATTCCATACATCACGACAACACTGCAAAACCCGGACTTGGCGTTCAGAATTGCTGCCCGCAATAACCTTCCGGGAGCTGACGATCTATTTGTGCGAAAGTTTAACACATTATTCACGAACGGACAGTTTGCCGAAGCGGCCAAAGTGGCGGCGAACGCCCCCAAAGGAATACTGCGCACCCCTCAGACCATTCAGAGGTTCCAACAGGTGCCCACACAACCCGGTCAGACGTCGCCTTTGCTCCAGTATTTCGGCATATTGTTAGATCAGGGACAGCTCAACAAATACGAGTCGCTCGAGTTATGCAGACCAGTGCTGCAACAAAATCGAAAGCAATTACTGGAGAAATGGCTCAAAGACGACAAATTGGAGTGCAGTGAAGAACTGGGAGATCTCGTCAAATCAGTTGATCCCACTCTTGCGCTGTCTGTCTATTTGAGAGCCAACGTTCCAAACAAAGTTATACAATGTTTTGCAGAAACGGGACAATTTCAAAAAATTGTTTTGTACGCCAAGAAAGTTGGATATCAGGCCGATTATATTAGTTTGCTTCGCCAGGTGATGCGAACCAATCCAGATCAGGGCGCGGGCTTTGCGCAGATGCTGGTCGCCGATGAAGAGCCACTCGCGGACATCAATCAAATTGTAGATGTCTTCATGGAATCAAATTTGGTTCAGCCGTGCACTGCTTTTCTTTTGGATGCGCTTAAAAATAATCGCCCAAATGAGGGACATCTGCAAACACGACTTCTCGAAATGAATTTGATGACTGCCCCTCAAGTGGCCGATGCTATACTTGGCAATCAAATGTTCACGCATTACGACAGAGCACATGTGGCACAGCTCTGCGAAAAGGCTGGACTATTGCAGAGAGCTTTAGAGCATTACACCGATCTTTATGACATCAAGCGGGCTATAGTTCACACTCACTTATTGAATCCCGAATGGCTCGTCAATTACTTCGGCTCTCTATCTGTGGACGATTCGATTGAATGCTTGAAAGCAATGCTCACCAACAATATTAGGCAAAATTTGCAGATTTGCGTTCAAGTGGCCACCAAATACCACGAACAACTTTCGACCACGTCTTTAATCGATCTTTTTGAATCATTTAAAAGTTATGAGGGCTTATTTTACTTTCTTGGATCTATTGTCAACTTTAGCCAAGACCAAGACGTTCACTTCAAATATATTCAGGTTTGTAAAATTATAAACAGTTTAGTTAGTGTTTAAACCTTAAATGCTGTAAAATATTTATTATCTTCTTAGGCTGCGTGTAAAACTGGTCAAATAAAAGAAGTCGAAAGAATATGTCGTGAGAGTAATTGCTATAATGCTGAACGAGTGAAGAACTTCTTAAAAGAGGCTAAGCTTACAGATCAGTTACCCTTAATTATTGTTTGCGATCGATTTGACTTTGTTCACGATTTAGTCCTCTATTTATATCGAAACAATTTGCAAAAATATATAGAAATATATGTTCAAAAAGTGAGTTAATATTTTATTATGCATATCAGATTAAATCAGAGTTAAATTTCAGGTAAATCCTTCGCGCTTACCGGTTGTTGTCGGGGGTTTGTTAGACGTTGATTGTTCGGAAGATGTAATAAAGCAACTAATAATGGTAGTGCGCGGTCAGTTCTCAACTGACGAATTGGTGGAAGAAGTTGAGAAAAGAAATCGACTTAAGTTATTGTTGCCGTGGCTCGAAATGCGAATTCACGAGGGAATTAACGAAGCGGCCACTCATAATGCGCTCGCAAAGATTTATATCGACTCGAATAACAATCCCGAAAGATTTTTGCGCGAAAATCAATTTTACGACAGCAGAGTTGTTGGGCGTTACTGCGAAAAGCGTGATCCACACTTGGCTTGCATGGCATACGAACGCGGACAATGCGATCTCGAATTGATCAAAGTCTGTAATGAAAATTCATTATTCAAAAGTGAAGCTCGCTATTTAGTGAGACGAAGAGATCCGGAATTATGGGCTGAAGTGTTGCAAGAATCAAATCCATTTCGACGTCAATTAATAGATCAGGTAATGATGCTGTTATAAGGAATAATTTATTTATTTAATTATACATTAAAGGTGGTTCAAACGGCATTATCAGAAACGCAAGATCCTGAAGATATTTCGGTGACCGTCAAAGCCTTTATGACAGCAGATTTGCCCAATGAATTAATCGAATTGCTTGAAAAGATTGTTCTCGACAATTCCGTATTTTCGGATCACAGAAATTTGCAAAATTTGTTAATTTTGACAGCAATCAAAGCAGACAGAACTCGTGTTATGGAATACATAAACAGATTAGACAATTATGACGCGCCAGATATCGCTAATATTGCCATTGGATCTGAACTATACGAAGAAGCTTTTGCCATCTTTAAAAAGTTCGAAGTGAACACTTCTGCCATTCAAGTTCTCATAGAGCACATTAAAAATCTTGATCGCGCCTATGAGTTCGCTGAGCGTTGCAACGAATCTCCAGTTTGGAGTTTATTAGCAAAGGCTCAATTGAGCGAAAATCTTGTAAAGGAATCCATCGACTCTTTCATTAAAGCTGGTGATCCTTCTGCTTATATGGATGTGGTGGCGACTTCCCATAAGACCAATAGCTGGGAGGATCTCGTGAGATATTTGCAAATGGCTCGCAAGAAAGCACGAGAAGCTTACATTGAATCGGAATTGATTTATGCTTACGCTAAAACTAACCGATTTGCTGATCTTGAAGAGTTCATATCTGCTCCAAATCATGCCGATATTTCCAAAGTAATTAATAAAAAATATCTAATATTTAAGAGTATTTAAGGTTGGATTTATAATTATAGATTGGCGATCGTTGTTTTGAAAATGGTTTATACGAACCCGCGAGAATTTTATACAATAATGTAGCAAACTTTGGCCGATTAGCTATTACTTTGGTTCATCTCAAGGAATTCCAAGGAGCTGTCGATTCGGCGAGAAAAGCAAATTCCACTCGCACTTGGAAGGAGGTCTGCTTCGCGTGCGTCGATAATGAGGAATTCCGTTTGGCGCAGATGTGTGGACTGCATATCGTTGTCCACGCCGACGAACTCGAAGATCTCATCAATTATTATCAGGGAAGGGGTTATTTCGAAGAACTCATTAGCCTATTAGAAGCGGCTTTAGGTTTGTATTTGGTATTTTAATTTAAATTGAATTAATTGATGAAAAACGTGATTTGAATAGGCTTAGAGCGCGCACATATGGGCATGTTTACCGAACTCGCTATTTTGTATTCCAAATACAAGCCATCAAAAATGAAAGAACATCTCGAATTATTTTGGAGTCGCGTTAATATTCCAAAAGTGTTGAGAGCGGCAGAAACGGCCCATTTATGGGCTGAACTGGTGTTTTTGTATGACAAATATGAAGAGTTTGATAACGCTATAATAACAATGATGAACCATCCGACTGAGGCGTGGAGAGAGGGACACTTCAAGGATATGATCACCAAAGTGGCTAATGTCGAACTCTACTATAGAGCTGTTCAGTTTTATTTGGATCATAAACCTATGCTTCTCAATGACCTTTTGCTTGTTCTCGCGCCTCGAATGGATCACACAAGAGCTGTTAACTTTTTTGCTAAAGTATGCTATCATTTGCCTTTTAAATTAAATATATATCGGATAAATTGTATTTAATTTTTCATTTCAGACAAATCACTTGCCTCTTGTGAAAGCATACTTAAGATCAGTTCAAAGTTTGAACAATAAGGCTATTAACGAAGCTCTAAATGATTTGCTTATTGAAGAGGAGGACTATCAAGGATTGAGAACTTCTATCGACGCGTTCGATAATTTCGATACCATTGCTTTGGCTCAACGCCTGGAAAAACATGAGTTGATTGAATTCCGTCGAATCGCTGCTTATCTCTACAAAGGAAACAACCGATGGAAACAATCTGTGGAGTTATGCAAAAAGGATGGCTTATACAAAGACGCGATGGAATACGCGGCCGAATCGAAACAGCCCGACGTCGCTGAGGATCTACTTCTATGGTTTCTCGAGCGAAAAAATTATACTTGTTTTTCAGCGGTTCTGTTTCAATGTTACGATTTAATACATGCTGATGTGGTCATGGAGTTGGCGTGGCGTCACGATATCATGCAGTTCGCGATGCCTTACTTCATACAAGTCACGCGTGAATACATCACTAAAGTGGATGAGCTAAAGGAAGTCGTGGACACCAAACTGGAAGAGTCGGCTCAGGAACAGAAGCCTTTAGTTTATGGTATGTTTCATGAGTATATATTATGTTATATATTTAAAATATTAAATATGATCCATATATTATATTAGCTGCTGAGCCACAATTAATGTTGACCGCACCGCCGGGAATGATTGGCGCCACACCCGTCACGGGCTTTGTTGCCGCTCCCGCGCCACAACAATTTTATCAGGGATATGGAATGTAGACATACTTATATACTTATCTCTAGTAATATATTTTTCATTTATTATCATAATTAAATTTGTCAGAATTTGATTAATTATAAAATTTCAGATAATTCAATAAATGTTTATTATTCCTTATCAAGTCTTAAACAGTTGTTGATTTATTATTTGATTTGATTGACTATATATTATTGAATAATTAAATAATTATCTTAATGTTTAACTCACGCAAGTTATTAAATTTTATATTACCCTAATTACTTAATGATAATCCGCACTCATGTATTTAGCACTGCGTAAATTTTCAATAAATAGAAATTTTTAGCTTATTTTGACTGACAAAAGCAAGCTTATGGATTTGAGATGTTTGTCTGTCCGTCCGTCTGTCTGTCTCCCCCCCCCCTAATAAAGGGAAGGAACCATAAGTGGGCCAAATTAATTTCCATTTAAATAGTTTTAAGTTGTCCAAATCTCTCTATTGACAAAGGGAAATTTGTTTAAATAGAGTTATTAAGAATATATAACTAAACAAGATTGAACACTATTATGAGCTTATTTTAACATTATATTTATTATTCATGGGTTACGTCGTTCGCGCTTTATGTCTTATTTAACTCTTTTGTGTGTAATTTTACTTTTAATTAATACATTTATTAAAAAAATTCCCGCCACTATAAATAACCAAAGATAACTAATTGTTATTTTTGTTTGGCTAACATTAATTAAAATTTTATAATTTCATAATTTCATTCATAAAATCGAGTGATTAATAATTACACCACGTTTTTTATTCACAGCCCTCTGAATTAATGCATTAAATTACAACTTAATTATTTTTTAAAAACATTTAAAAATATATATAATTTACAATTTAAATTTTAATGATACAATAACTTAATTTTAAATACTTTTTAAACATAAACAAATATTCACAAATATATATATAGAATATATAGAATTCAAAGCTATAGACAATTTAAAAGTTGTATATATTTTTAAAAATGATTTCTTGTACGAATAAACCAAACTTTATTTGTTATTTTTGTATATTTTCACAAATTTCTAAAAAGACATAAAATGGCAAAAATGGCAAAATAGACATTTTTTATTGAAATAAGGCTTTTATGGCATTTGAAAATAGGGTTTAAATGACTTGATTTTATGTGAATCAAACTCATATTTAGTTAAAAAGTTAAATATTTATCATATAAAGGTTGGCCAAACCATAGCATAAGTCTCCTATTAATCATATATAACAGAATTATCTTCAAAGTTTAAAATTTTTATGTATAATAGAAAACACAAAAATTAAAGTTTTGTTTTAATATTGTTTTAAATGTGTTCAAATATTTTAAATGTCATTCTTTATCTCACTTATAATTCATAAATAAATCGGTTATTTTAAATAATTTGTATCATAAATGAGCGCGCGTTCAATAATTGATTGTATATAAATACTGAAGACGTCATTGACTTGTATGATTTAGCGAACTCTTACTTCGAAGAGAAACTTAAAAATGAATGCAAGCGAATAGTAAAGAATGAAGTAAAAGTTGACAGTGTTTGCCATTTGTTTGCCAACGCTTTGAATTACAATTTTCAAGAATTGCAAGAAATATGCGTTAATTATGCTTTCGATAAAATGAGTGATATCTGCGAAACCGAAGGCTTTAAGCAATTGGACGCAAACATTGCGAAAACTTTATTGGAAAAAATTAGCAAAGATTTTCATATAACAAAAAAATTGAAGAAAAATTAATTTTAATATGTTTTATATTAATGTCTACTTATTTATAAGTATTTAACTTATTTATTTATGTATTGCTTTCGGTTTGATATTTAATTGTTTAATTGTTCAGTTTTAAAGTGTTATTTGTCAATATATTGGAATTTGGAAGTTATAAATATGACTTACTTTTTTTTACAATGCAATTAAATTTTATGTTGTATTTAAAATCAACTCATTTGAAAAAATAGTAACGATAAAATTGCTGAATCCAATAAGCTCAATAAGTTTTAATAAACATTTTCTTTCATAATAAAATATTTAAGTACCAGAATATATACGAAGAAAAATCAATAAATATGTTGTTCGCAATGATATGAGACGTCGCTCACTCCACACAATTTGGTCGCACTATTAACTGCTCAATTTGTTTGTATTGTACGCACAAAATGTTGAAAATGATTTCAGTTGTTCGAGTATTTCGTTACATAAGAGACAGTATGACCCTATGGGCGTATAAAACGACGCGCGAAGTCAATTCGGACGAGGAGTCCGAAGAAGAAGATGAAGTGAACTACGAATTCACCGAAGAGGGTCGTGGTTTGCGAACCGAGCGTATTCTTCGCGCTATCATTCACATACCGATTCGATGGTTTCAAAATGTATATCACGCCAACAAACTGGAGAAAAGCTTGAACGCCGAGCATCCCGAATGTCCGGTTCGGGTGAAAGTGGTCGACAAACTAGTTGGCAATCCTTTTGTGGAAAACACTTTCGATTATGGACTGATATGCATACCTTGCATGTTCTTAATTAGTTTTGCGCTTTGGTTCATATCGAGAGTGGCTTTTCGTTCGTTCTTTCAAATGGCTTCCCTCGTTATGATTATCATTTCAGTTATTTCTTTTCTCGCGTACGGATTGCTTTTCGTTTTTGCAGCCTTTTTTGGCTATGAATTTGAATATTTGGACGCTAATAAATATCCTAAAAGGAAGCGCAATGCCATCGATTCTTATAATAAATTAGCATAATATTCAACTATTATAATAAAATTAAGTATTAGCTAAATTAATAGCTGTGTATCTAATATGTGTATCTAAATCAGTATACGAATAGTTCAAAATACTAACTAAAAGTTAATTGAGATCATTTCTTATTTATAGTTTGTTAAATAAAACTTTACAACTATTATGTCTTAATTATGAAAATAGATTTAAATTCTATGTAAAAATTGACTTACACTAACTATGTTAGAATTATACTATTGTAGTGCAATTTTCTAAATTATAATGAGTTATAAAAGATAATGAGCTCAGAAACTCTGAACCATCAGTTTATTATGGTATTATCAGATTTTAGACTTGATTTTGATACCAAAGTTAGAAATCTTTTTAATAAAAAGTTATCTTAAGATGTGACCATTTTGACTGTATTTCCATTTTCGAGATGAGGGTCAACAGTTTAAATATAAGATAATTTTTTGAATTAACTGTATCGATCACATAGAAATAAAAATTTGAAAATAAATTTTAATAGGAATATGGCATTAAATTAAAATTTTTTAAAATAATATTATAATAATTATTATAAGTGTGAATGTATTTATTTAATAGCATTAAAAATATCTGTAAACAAAATGCATAAAATACTTTTTACTGTATATAATTAACATTAAAATAGATGTGATTAGAAGTGATTAATACTATTTGATGGAGGCTTAGACCACAAATTAGGTATAAAAATTTTGAACTCATCTAATAAATCCTTGTTTTCCTTCAGAAGTTGAGTCACTTTAATTAACAAATAATCAGGAGATGCGCTCAAAATCGATTCGCAACTATGTTTTTGAATAAAATTGCGAAAGTGTTGTGTTTCTTCTTCTGTCAAAAAGTTTAACAAATTTTGATACCACTTTAGAATCTCTTCATTTATTTGATCAAACGATTTCATAGATTCAAACATATTTTTAACGTTTTGTTGTTTGTTTAAAATAGTTTGCCTATTAGTTAACAGTATTTTAAAAAATTCATGCATCCGCTCTTCGTGATTACCAAATAAGTACAAAACTTCGATTTTACGATTTTTAAACTCTATTATTTCATTGAGAAATTGTAAATAAATATCAGGTTTATGTTTATAACGTTCTCGAACTTTATTTAAAAATAATTTTGTTGCCGATTCGCTCACAACAGATGAATGGCTTGTATTGACTAAAGACATGGACATTGAATAGTTTTGTTGTTCGCACCTCTGTTTATCTTCAATCGGAGTGACAAACGTGTCATTTAATATTTTATGTTTAATAATTATATTGGAATTCTTTGTCTTAAGCCTTCTTTTCGTGTTATTATTTGATTTTTTCTCAGCAAAAAGTTGAGGATTTTTATTTTCTTCGTGGCTCTCATTTTCTTCGTGACTCTCATTTGGTTTAAATGAGCGCGAATTCAACTTAAATGAGTCCGAATTGCTATTCTCTTTAAGCATTTCGCGAATTTTATACCTTTCGCTCCTTTCGGTCAGTTTTATCATTTTGTTTTGAATAGAGTTGACGGCAGAGTTGACGGCAGAGCTGTCGGTCGGACACGACATTCGCGACTTGCGTTTGGCGGCGCCCATCAGTTTCTCGTAACCGGCAATTGGGTTCACCGACTCACTCACCGATTGGGTGAGCGACTGACTGGCTGTGGACTGAGTGCACGACTGGCCGCATGACTGGCCGCACGACTTACTGGCCGATTGAGCGCAGGATTGAGCGCACGACTCGGAGCACGACTCGCTGCACGTCTCCAACAACTTATGCTGTCGTCTATAGCTTCGCAACAACTGGAGAGCATTGGTTTGCGTGTGTGCGGCGCGCGATCGGGAGAGCAGGTGTCCCGTCTGTGACTGGAGGCCGTTCTCGAAGATGTCGACGACGGCCCGACTGGCGAAGTGGTGTTCGGGTTCCCACGTCGAGTCGCACGACTGCCAGCCGTTCCACTTGACCAGATATTCCACTTTTCCGTTCTCGGCCCTCCTCTTCGCCATTATATAGTCCACCACATAGTTGAATGTATGCAAGTTCTGCTCCACCGATATCTTCTCCAAATTCATGTTCACATTCGCCACTAATATGTCAGCGACTATCGCTTTATGACCGCAACTCACGTTAACGTCACTCATTCAACGATAGCGTACGTTATGTACAGTTATCTCGATCTGCACTTTCAAAACATTACGATCTCTGTTGCACTCGTGAATAACGTTGTGTTGGAGTCAACGAACGACAACACAATCGAGCCTACAATCGAGTGACCTTTTGTTTGTCTTGAGATAAGCATTTGTAGAAATGTTCACTTCTTTCTATGTTTGATCGAAATCCTATTAATTTTTACATTTCTATAATAATTATTCGCATCGTTTACTGTCAGAAACGGAATTTGACCGACGATTTATAATTAATGTTACTCTTATGATAAATCAATGATTTACAGAATTTGAGTTTAACTAAATGTTAACGTTAGATACAAATACAAAATTTAAATTTTAAAAGCACATGCTTTTCACAAAGCATTCTAAACACTTTAAATATGATATAAAACTTTTGAAATGTTCATAAACTTTATACTGTATTAATATATTTTATATATATATTTCAAATAAACAGAAGAGTTAAAATAACAATAAAGTAAATTATTTGAGAAACTTTTTATTAAATGGTGATTATGTAATCAAAAAGTTATAAATACTTTTTCTAAAGAGTTTCGAAACTTCAAATAATTCTGATTTTTTTTGCTAAAAACACAATTTGCTTATTTAGTTTCGGTGGACGTCTAACGTTCATTTTTTCTACTAAAAGTATTTTATTTGATAAAATTGGAAATATTTTTAAAAATAACCTTTAATTTAGACTTATTTAGACCTAATAATCCGATTTCGATTAATAATTAATCATTACTCATAACTAATTATAAATAATTTATTCATGACTTGCATATGGCGTGACCCACCTATGTAATTATGCAATTATTATAATTTATAATTTATACAAGTCTTTAAAATATTTGGATATAATATTAAATTTTTTTAATAACTTATTTTTATAAGCTGTTTGTCTAATATTTGATTAGACCCTAAACAGCAATAGCGTCACAATAACAGACCCGAACCAGCATTAGTCGACTTCGATAATCCGAGTCCTAATGTGAAACTGTTTTCAACTCTTTCAGTAATGTGTGCTAATGTGTGCTCAACTGTTCGCTTGTGTGACACAAGTTGTGCCTAAACTTGTCACACATTGTATCGCTATTGTTGTTAATTGTGCTCATTTATAATGCACTCATTAATTGTAGTTCTGCTCGTCTTAATTGCATTTAATGGCATCGCTTCGGACCATCAAAGTGTGAATAGTAGTGACCATACAAACAACTCGTTATTAATTAGTCATAAGAATACGTCAGTCGAAGATATGGTGGAAAATGGGTTTAATGATCATTCAAATGACGGCCCAAACGAAGAGACAATCGATGGACCAATCGATGGCGCAAATGGTGAGACGAGTGATGAGAGACAGACCAAACTGGAAATACTTAAACCAAATTTGCGGATCAATTCGTCGGACATATCGTTGACTACAGTGAACAACGAGTCACGCGTGAACTGCACGCCTGCGGTCACCAAAACGATGGTCAACACACTCCTCAATTCCACCGACAATGAGGTAATTAATGATTAATTGCCACTTATTTCGTATTAATTTAATTTAATTCAACACAATTCATACGAGTATTATGAGTCAGTTTTGTTAGTCAGCAGTTATTCACTCCTATAGTATAACTTTTTTTTACTTTTGAAAAATATCATCAAAAATGGTGTTTATTTCAAACTAAATTTTTAGAATAATTGAGTTCACGTCAGGCTAAATATTGAACGAATTTTCTTAATTTATAGGTTTTAATTTATAACTTGAATTGAAAATTATAGTTTAGAATTTCGGTTTAAAAGTATATTTGAGTTTTTAAAAATATCATTTTTAAAAATATTTTAAAAATCATTTCGAGATATCACTTATACTGAATCGCACGAACAAACCGCAACAAATGTGCTTAAAAATATTTGTCAACACCTCTTAAGTCTAAATCAAAGCACGTTTGCTTTTAAAAATTGGGTACTGATTTGGAGACCGTTTACTATTTTTTGTGGGGAATCGGTAGTGACATATGAATTATGGGAGAATATTTCTCTCGAAGCAATTTTTTTTACATCTAATAATATAAACACCGAAAGGTCAGTTTTTATTTGGCCAAAATTTAATTTATTAAAATTCCATTATTTACTGTTTTTAACAGTTTTTTTTGACTCGATCTGACATATTTTAATCGCAATCTGCAATAAAATTTTAAAATAAGCATTGATTTTTAAATTGCTATTCAAAACTTAATTTCTTACTTTTTTATATGAATTGAATCTTTATTAAAAAACAAAATAGATGTAAATGATATCGAATGATATTTTAGTTAGTTATTAGAGTTAATAATGAAAATTTTTAAAATTTGATTGAATTCATCTGAATTTTCATTTATGTACGATTCATTAAAATCAACTATCATTCAGTCATTTGGCGTTTAATATGATTCAAGACATAGTATGCATTTTTAAGAAAACATTTAATTTATTAGAATTTGATTTTTAATAAAGATTCACACACTAACAAATAAGTTATAATAAGAATAGTTAGTTTTGTAATAATAGTGATTTATTAATATAATTGAGCTTTCATTTGACAAATTGTTTTGACTCTAATCATGACTCGATCAATAATTATCTCAATAATTATCCAATGGTTAATTAAAATAATAAAATAATGATAACATTTTGAATATAGCTATTATAGAAATAACTTCATTTTCCGCTAACAATGAAAAGCGTAAAAACATGATTATGCAAAAAATGCTGACAAAATAGTTGATTCGTTTGGTTTGCAAAATATGATTTATAATGACTATCTTTAGAATATACTTTCGTTCAATGAGTATCTTATTTATAAAATTGGACAAATTATGGACAAATTAATTGCACATTTCTGACAGTTTTAACATTTCGGCACATAACATGATTCGTGTATATTATATAATAATGAGCACATTCATTAAGTCGACATTAGTTTCAGTAACTCTTCCATGAGTTTAGTTGCAAATATCCATCGATTGAGGAGAATAAGCTTCGGATTTGATATTGAGAGTGGCGGCCGATAAGACCGGATCGTGCTTTCGCTCAACAATTTCGTTGAATTGAAAATATTGTTGCGTTGAAGGACTATGCGATGGAATGGATGAGCCCAAACCGGAGCTCGACTGACTCGGCGAGACCGGCGACTTGGGTGTCATGTATTCCTGTTTGATTATTGTCCTTAAACTCTGTGTGGCAGCATATCTGTCCGCGTCCGTCATCGTCACGAACGGGTCGCTCGGCATCGCTGTCAAGCAGTTATCGTTGATGACAGCCATTCCGGACAACAACTGACTCACGTCATTGCAGTCGATGTTCACCTGACATAATAGACATTACATAATGAAATAGATTCATCATCAAACTGGTCGTCAATTACCATCGGAGGCAGTGATTGCCACGAGTTGAGTGATTGAAGCGAATCGTTTTGTTTGGCGGTTTGAGCTGAGCTGAGCTGTTGCTCCAAGTCCTTGACCCTCACCTGCAGACGCCTGTAATCGCTTTCCATCTTCGAGTAGTCCTCTTTGTACTTCTTTTCCTGTTCGTTCATTCGGTAGTTCTCCCTCTTAAGTAATCTAACGTAGTCGACAGAAGCCTTTAGAATAGTTCCTTTGTTTTGTTTCATATCTTTTACGAGATCAAAGTGTTTCGAGTCATCACATTTGGGAAGAAGTGTTCCCAACTCTTTAATTCTATCATTAATGTTATAACGGCGTCGCCTTTCGATCTGATTATGATTGTCTTTCTTGAGTCTATCCTTTTGCCACGCTTTGATCTCTTGATCTGATAACTGCGGACACGAAGCGGAAACCATTGTCATCTCTGTTGGCGTCTGAGTGGGCTCTTCGAGGAAATAATTCATATCTGCCGGCAGAGTGGTAGCGATGGCACCGACTATGTTCTGATCGACCATCTCTTGGGTGTCGAACCCGCCCAACACGTCGAACACGTCGTCCAATTCGGATGTGGAACACGCAGAGCTCGGCGGCGCTGAGAGGGGACTGTCGGGGCTGAGCGCGAACGGCGATTGCGGCGCTGTCCCGCCGTTGCCACTGGCCGTCGACATGCCGTTCGGCATGGCGTTCGGCATCGCACTCATGGCGCTCTGCATTGGGTTCGCTAATGGGCTGTGGAGTGCGCTCTGCAGAGGACTGCCCATCGAGTGACTCAAGTCGTGATGCGTTTGTTGTTGTTTCTGAGTTTGCATCATATGATAGTTAGTGGGGTTCTCGAGGGCTCGCATTTGTTGGCTTTGTTGTACTTTTTGCAGCAATTGATGCGAATGCACGTGACTATTGAGCTGATGTAAAGTGAGCGACGACACGGTCTGGTGTTGGTGTTGCGGCTGCAGAGCCAGTGGCGACTGCGGTAACGGCAGCGACGGTCGCATTCGCTGACACTTCTCTCGCATTTCCTGCTGATGTAATTGCTCTTTCATGAGCTGTTGTTTCAGATTTGTGCGACTCATTGCTATGACCAGCGCTCTGACCGCGACTCTGACCACGACTCACACCACGACTCACCACTCTATATGACAGCTAATGCTAAATAGTTTGCGACTGCGAACGAGAATGACTGCCAATCAGTTGCGATTAGCATTTAAGCATCGCTTGTAAGCATACGTTTCGAGCAATTAATTAAGTAAACACAACAAGAAATGGCGATTCATCTGTTTTTGTTTAGTAAACCAAACTCACACAAACACAAACCAACGCACACACAGAGCACGCACAGAGCACACCACTCAATGCGCGACATCTCGCTGTCGACGCGACATTCATAGCGTGTCACATATCAATAGCATTGATAACTTGATAGCTCAAACTTAGCTCAAACTATAGTCTCGCTTTCTTTTTTTACTCACACTCACTTTTGCATATTTTCAAAACATATTTTCTCAAAACATGTTTATGCTTTAATACCTATTAAATACCTATGCCTTTATTTTGTCTCAAATATCTGGTACAATACTTTTAGAGTGCGTTATTTTTTTTAAAAATAAAAATAAATATTGAATTGAAATTTTCTTACAATAAAATTTCTTAAACTAAACAAAGTTTTACGCAATAAAGTTTTAAAACGCATTATATTTTTCAGTAAATTATTTGAATTATTCATCTTCATTATATATAATATCTATGATTATGTTTGCTTTTCGTTATAGACTGAACTGGCCAGCGGTACCCCCACATGGTATAAATATTTGTGGCCAGAATGGTCTGAAAGGTGCCTTAGGGGGGGGGGGTCAAAGTGGTCGGGGGAGTGTACTGTTCGGGAGGCGCAGAAAAAATCATCAGAAAACATGTCATGTGATGTGTCTTTGAACTCAGTTCGACGAAATGAGTCGAATGAGGGGGTCTCGGGTTTTGAGTTGAGGGCGTTTTGGTTTTGTGCATGTTTAAGGTTTAGAGTTTGGTTGAGGGGGTTTAGGGTTGATGTGTGTTTTGGGTTAATGAGGTCTTGGATTGAATAGGGTTATTGTTAAGGGGTTAGGGGTTAGGGTTTAGGGGCGTCTTGGGTTAAGAGGGTATTAGGTTGAAAGGGTTTTAGGGTTAAGGTTTATGATGTAGTATATCGTTGAACTCATATTCAGAACTACTGAAGCGAATCAGATGGGGTTATAGGGGGTGAGAGGTTCGTGGATAATAAACTATTTAACATTCAAGTTTGATAAAAAGAGCTGTAACACTAGTTTATTTATATTAATTAAATTATTTTATTATTTCAATATATTCCCGGTTTTATGATTTTAGATAAATGTTCCCTTTTTTTATTTTGACTCTTTCTGTACGATTAAAAAATGCTGTATATTTGAATAGACGTCTTACGAATGGGTTGAATCTCGAAGAGAGTCATCTTTTGTAATACTGGTGAACAGTTCAACACTGTTTGACTATTTGCAGTCCACGCCAAACATAAGTCAAAGCACTGGCAGTCAGTGTGTTATCGTCATATTCTACTACAAGTGGTGCACTTTCAGCGCCGCCGCAGCCAAACACTTGAACGCTTTGGGACGAATTTATCCGCAATTTTATACATTAGCCATCGATGCGTACAGTTATAACAGGCATGTGTCGCCGATTGATTGATTTGTATTAATTGATATTTTTGAAATAGCATTAATATGCGCTTTGGTTTGGTCGGAGTTCCGAGTATATTATTTTTCCATAACGGAAAAATAGTAGGAAAACTTAATGATACCGAGCCCTCGATTGACAATTTCGTCACATATATTCATACGTTGACCGGTTTGTCGCCCACTCTCACGCCAAACATCACCGAAGAAGACTATTTGGGACCGCTCTCTATTACTCCACAACCAAAGTTTGATTATCTCTTATTATTTTCGTGGTTTTTTTCTCTCGCCTGCTTTAGTTACATGTTTGCAAAATCAACAATTTGCAAAACTATTACAGAAACGATTAGAAATACGTGGAGAGAAGCAGAAGCACAACACGAACACTTGGATTAAATTAGAAAAGCTACTCAAATGTGTAATAATTAAAGCTGTGATAAATTATTTAATAAATGTTTTCAATAAATCTATTTATTAATCGTTGTTATGATAACC
>JAQIYA010000632.1:0-18208 GCA_034699355.1 Microtritia minima
AATGTGTTTATGAATGTATGAATTAATACATTTAAATTATAGAAATACATTTATATATTAATTACAATTCGCATACAATTTATATATTAAATTAGATTAATACTTAAATTGATTAAATTTTTAGATATATTTTTGTTTGTGTTACTTAAAAAATTTAAAGTGACAATACTGTACATAATATCAATTTCTCAGTTAAATTTTTAAATATTTCAAAAAACTTAATATTGTTTAAATTTAATTTATAAATGGAAAGTTATATGCACTTTTGAAAATCTTGTTAAAATTAATGATTATCTAATTGTATATTAATTAAAAATGTTATTATAGAAAATATTCCAACAGCCTGTGCCAGAGTGGAAGCACTCAGATCTCATGGGTATCGACAGGAAGCTCTACGTTTAGCTGTTTCTATTATACGAACAATGAAGAAAAATCAGTATGATTGGCAAAATATTTGGCAGTCAGAGCAAAATAAAGGAGGCATGTGTTTCATTTGTGATTCGATTGTGTTATTTAATTGATTGCGTATTGAATTGAATAATTTATATAACAGCGTCCACATCGACTTCATTCGCAACAAATTCAAGTTCATTGCATTGCAATAACGAAGGATGGATAGGCAATCCATTGGATCCAATTGGTTCTCTCTTTGATACTCTCGCGGAAGCATCACTTCTTCCTGATTGCAAACCTTTAGATGCATACTATGGTTCTTTCGCCGCTGAGATCTCAAATGGTGGTTCCAATAATGCAAATTCAAATAATAATAGTCAAATAGCGGCGATACTACACGACGATTCTATGCCTGTAAATTCAAATATATCAGTCACTGTGGTTAGAGAGAGACCGCGTTATCAACACTTAGTAGTTCCCGGCACTCGTGATAGAAGCGAAACATATTTATCTCTCGCTATGGAATCGGGTTTAATTGGTTTGGGTCAGCAACGACTTATGCCGCCCGGTTTTTATGCTCAGGAAAAAGCATGCAAACAAGAAGACCGAATGATTACTAAGTTGCAAGATATCGAATTAGATTCTACTTTAGTTTCTGTACTCAGACGACAAACTATGACACTTCTGGACGGAGGTCCTTATAGCGGATTAGGTTGTGGTATTCATCCAGAAAGTGTTCCTATGCATACATTTGCCAAATATCTATTTAATGCTATACTTAATTATGATCAGGATTTAGCGTACAATATAGGCTTAAGAGCAATGAGGTACGAACTCTTTGTTTCTTACCATTGTTTTTATATTATTTTGTTTATTATTAGGCTTCCAATACTCGAAGACCACGACGATGCCGATGAAAATGGTATTGGCGTTCATGGAGGGATGTTAGGCCGATACCCTCGATGGTTCACATTGAACCACATTGAGATGCAACAGTGCTCTCTTGCGTCAACTATGCTTTCAGCGGCCAAAAGTGATATCAATCGTTTACGATCAGTATTAAAATCTGCTCAGCGAAATATTCACAGCTCTACTCAACTATTCAAGTTAGCACAAGACGCGTTCAGGATAGCAGCGCCCATAGATGGGGGTCCAAGACATGGCCACCTATTGACGGCTTCGTTCGAGTTGGGTCTGCAGGTCATGCGAATGACACTTTCATCTCTGAGTTGGCGGAGGCGTGATATGGTTCGATGGCTGGTCACCTGTGCCACCGAAGTTGGATTAGACGCTCTCATATCGATAATGCAGAGCTGGTACGGACTGTTCACGCCGACCGAAGCGACCGGACCTGTTGCCAGTTCGATCATGTCTCACGCGACTGTCATGCGATTGGGGCTGGACTTCAGCCAACAGGAAGAGCTGTCGAACTGTGCGCGGACGCTAGCATTGCAATGTGCCACTAAAGATCCGCCTAATTGTGCTCTCAATGCATTGACGTTATGTGAAAGCGATCAGTTGGCGTTCGAAGCGGCCTATCAGATAGTGGGTGACGCCGGATCGACAGGTGTTATGAACAGTTCGCAATTGTTTACTGTGGCCCGATATATGGAACATCGCGGATATCCTGTACGTGCCTACAAGTTAGCAGTTTTAGCAACAAAAGGTGTACATATCTCATATAATGGTGATAACCATCCCTCTATTAATGATGTCCACTGGGCGTGTGCTCTCGCGCACGGGTTGGGCAAACAAGAGCTGAACGGACTCGTGCCACTGCTCGTCAAGAATGTTCAGTGCGCTCCAGTATTATCAGACATATTGAGGCGCTGTTCGATTGGTGCTCCAGGAATGGGAAGCTGTTCTGATGGCAAGCGGCGATGTTTGAAACCTCTTCCCTTAGACAAGCCTCCGCTGAGACAACTTTTAGATGCAGCTATAACTGCTTACGTAAACACGACTCACTCTCGATTGACTCACATCAGCCCAAGACATTACGGTGACTTCATTGAGTTCCTTGGAAAGGCTCGCGAGACCTTTCTGTTAGCACCTGACGGTCACTTACAATTCGCTTCATTGATTGATAATATGAAGATGGTTTATAAGGGCAAGAAAAAGCTCATGTTTCTAGTCAAGGAACGATTTGGTTAACAATAATCATCACTAACATTAATTAACATTATATTGATATATATATACAAATCTGTATACAGTATATATTGAACATAGAGTTACTTCCATTTTGAAGAGCGATTATGCAAGTTGTCATTCGATTTGTCATTCATCATAACTAACGAAAATGCTTATTGAAATGCTTCCCCAATAGCTGAGCTTTGAGTACACCGATTACAGGAATACCTACAATAACTACCAAACCTACAAAACCTACAATTGTAATGCGTTTGTATAGATCTCTTCCACATGCAGTTAGTTGAACATATATACCAACTATAGTACATCTTTGAAAGTCATTATTATTTGTACCTCATTTATTACCAAAGACATTACTAATAACGCTATCAACGTGTGATCTTAGATCTGCAACAAAAGGCTTATTGAGATTAACAATCAATGAGTTGTTTAAATGCAAAGTGCATTCATTTTAATGTTTAATTTAAGTTACATTCCTTTTGGTTAAAAATGATAAACCAGCATATCTGAAACACCTCTTAATTTAATTCACTGCGTTCTTTTAATATAGTGTTAATCATTGCTATTATTCAATGTGTTGTCATTAATTATCAATTTAGTAAATTGTTTTTACACAAAATCAAGTGAATTATGGGAATCGAAGTGCAATACAACGCACTTTTATTGATATACACGCCATACTTTTATTGATATACATACGAATATTGTTTTAGTAAATTTCTGTTAACTCGTCTAAATTGATCGCATAGATCGCAACGATTGCTTTAATTACTGTCAATTAATTTAGAATTATTTCGAAAACGGGGACAATTCCATACTCGAAAGCATGTTTTGAACACAACCCCAGTACAACTCCCCTGTGAATCATCTGTGATCAAATGCAGTGTTTTATTATTTTTATCAAAAGATATTTTGACAATTCATTGTATACCGTATTTGAATTATGCAAACATGAAATTATTTGGGGAGTTATGTGATGACAGAACAGCGTTTTCCTAATGTATTGAAATTATTTTAGTTATTCAAGTTATTTGGTTGATCATCAGTTCACATTTTGTATATTTATCTCAATTTATCATTATTGTGATCTCCCGGTTAACAACTTTTGTACAGTACTTTAGTATTAGTTCATTATATTAGAAATTCATAGTAAAAACAATGTTCTTTCTTAAAGCATTTTTGGCAGAAAACAATTTTATTACGTTTATTACGTTAACAATGTATAATTTTGCCATTATTTTTACCAATGCTTTGTTTATAGAAGGTTATGTATTAAATGCAAATTAATTTTATACTTCCCTAACTTTGAATAACTCGTAATCATTTAAATTTGTAATAATTTTGTTTTAATTGCAAGATTTGTTTTGACAGAATTCCTTTGAATGCAATTAAACATCAAACGTATTATTTATTTTAATTCAACTGCTTTAGAATGAAAATTTAAATTATAATTAAAGTGTAAATCTGACCAAATAATTGATATTCAAACAAATAATCGTGCATTCATTCTAAATACAAATAACATAACATCTTAAACAATAATGCATGCAA
Organism: Microtritia minima; assembly: GCA_034699355.1. Lineage (NCBI taxonomy): Eukaryota > Metazoa > Arthropoda > Arachnida > Sarcoptiformes > Euphthiracaridae > Microtritia > Microtritia minima. The sequence goes on from JAQIYA010000632.1 coordinate 4,096, forward strand.
CAAAAAATAGATATAAATTAGTAAGAGATTGCTTCCAATTAGTTGAAATAATCTCTTCAAAATCAAATATGTCTCAAATTAGTTATCGCTCAAGATTTTATATTTTCTGCATATTTTTTGGCACTTTTACTGTGAAAAATCGCGTTTTTTAATTTTGGCATAATTGTACTTAACGTGCGGTGTAATAAAATTCAATGCAATGTAATAAACTTACTAATATTAGTAGTGTTTACGTACAATATAAAAGTTCAATAATAACAAAAATGTTTCAAATGTATCTTTTATTATAAAATAAGATAATTTCAATGAAAAAAAATAAAATATCTAACAAAGCTATGATATGAAATTACTTTGTTTTTTTATTGAAAATACCATTTTTATCCACAATTGTTCAAAAGATTAAGTGCGCGGCGTTATTATAAAATCACGTACAAATAATACAATCCATGGCGAGAATAGATCATTAAAAAAATTTAAATTTAGACTGTATTCGATATGAGAATTGAGTGTAAAGTTAAGCAATCTATACTCAGTCCAATTACAGTTTATTTTGGCATATTTTATTCAAATAGAAGTTCGTTTCTAACTTAGTTTTAAAAATCGATAAAATCGTCATCATTTTGTAACAAACGGCTCGATAATTATACAAATGTAATTTTCTCTGGTGTCTCGATTCGGGTATAGTATTGCCACTGTATTATTGTAAATGTGAGAATTTTAATAATACTATTGTGTGGGCGCACTTGAAAAGTTAAACAAACAAATCATGCTCAACAATACTATACTAGTTCAATGCCCATAATTACTTTTGAAGTTTAGGTCAAAATTAATTTTTCAAATTTAAATTACGAAAATCACAAATTAAAGCAAATAAACCATTCATTTTGACAATTAGATTATGAGTAAAAAGTCGTCGAAAGATTCAATGACTCAAAATGTTGGAAATAATTCCGAGTCAACACGAATGTCAATCTGCAACGTATGTCTGCAATTAGATTATAACAATAACTTAGTCAAGCTTTGCGACTGCGGTGAAGGACAGGGATTTTTTCACATTAAATGTCTTCAGTTGTTGATCGAAATCACTCGCAGTGACCGCTGTTTACAATGCAAATCAAAATATTCTGGCGTTAAAATTGTGAGACACGGACAAAGTTTATGTCAATTCATTCGTGAAAATTCTGATGTAATTTTTTATTTTTACAAAACAAACATAAGTTTATTAATCATTTTTATCATAGGAATTGCAATATTTGATGCTCGATATACTTGTATTTCCTATTTTATATTATATTATAATTTTAGGAGTCATTAGTTATATTACTTTGAAAGATATTATCGATAATGTATTTCGTTTTATACTAATCGTTCCAACGATTATATTTGGTGCTATAATTACGATAATATTATTTCACCACATATCCATTTTTTGTGACAATTATCACAAATGGTGCAGAAATAACATGAATATTACAGTCAAAATTGAAGAGAATAATCAAACAAAATTTAACAACAAAAAAATTAGTAGTTCTTACAATGCAAAGCAATCAAAACTAAGTAATCAACAATTAGATCTAATTAAACAGATATCAAAAAATGAAAGCGATAGCGAAGAGACTAAATTGAAAATTAAAAATAAAGAGAGTGACACAAACAAAGCTCAACTTAAAGAATATCCTTAAAAGTGTCAAATTGAATAACTTTCATATTTCTGTAATATTTAATTGAAATAATTTTAAATTTTGTAACTCTTTGTTTAACTTAATGTTGATTTAAATTTAGATACAGGGAAAATGATTTTCTTCGATATCCATAATCAAACTAATACATTAGACTAATGTATAGTTTTAGCCTGTTTTTACTCTTCTGTTTAGTTATATGTAAAGTAATCACATTAAAGTTAATGTTATAAAATATTAATTTAATTTAATTTGTTTAAAATGAGCGCGTTTTTTATAATTGTCGTCATTGATGTCATTCTACATAAGTATTGAATCAAAACAGACTGAAGAGTGAGTGCGAGTGAGGACTGCAGTGACAGTCAGTGTTGAGGTTGTGTTGATTGTGTGATATGTTGGCGTGATTTCGATATAAGTGACCGTTAATACTGATACGAACAGTGATTCAATAGTGATTCAATACATGGCATGATATCACACACAATGGAGTCGAAACAGGCGTCACAGTTGAGAGTGAGTGCCAACGCGGAGAGCGTTAAAGTGATCGTCAGGTGTCGTCCTCTCAGCCAAAAGGAGACGAACGACGGCCACAAACAGATCATCGAAGTGTGGAGCGATCGAGGAGTGGTCGAGATTCGGAACCCGAAGAGCGGCGACGAACCGGCAAAGCAGTACACGTTCGACGCCGTCTACGACTGCAACTCAAGCCAACACGAACTGTACGCCGAAATCATCAGTCCTTTGGTTGAGTCCGTTATGGAGGGCTTCAACGGCACGATCTTCGCGTACGGACAGACCGGAACCGGAAAGACGTACACAATGGAAGGCGAGCCGCAAAACAGAGGCGTTATTCCCAAATCGTTTGAACAGATATTCAGTTGTATCGCACGCTCGCATAATCAACATCTCGTTAGGAGTTCTTACTTAGAGATATATCAGGAAGAGATTCGAGATCTGCTCTCCAAAGACCAAAGCAAAAGGTTTGAACTGAAAGAAAGGCCAGACATAGGCGTATACGTTAAGGACTTGTCGTCATTCGTGTGCAAAAGCATTAAAGAGATCGAACACGTGATGAGTGTCGGCCACCAAAACCGATCGGTGGGCGCGACGGACATGAATGAGCACAGCTCTCGATCGCACGCTATATTCATGATTACCATCGAACACAGCGAGTTAGGCATCGATGGCGAGCATCACATTCGAGTGGGAAAACTCAATTTAGTCGATTTGGCGGGCAGTGAACGCCAGTCGAAGACCGGCACTGTTGGTCAGCGCCAGAAAGAGGCGATTAAAATCAATTTATCGCTCTCTGCTTTGGGTAACGTTATATCGGCTTTAGTTGACGGCAAAAGCAGTCACATTCCATATCGAGACTCGAAATTGACGCGTTTATTACAAGACAGTTTGGGCGGTAATTCCAAGACTGTTATGATTGCTAATATAGGACCTGCCAGTTATAACTATGAAGAAACGCAAACTACTCTTAGATATGCCAATAGAGCTAAAAATATTAAAAATAGACCGCGAGTTAATGAAGACCCTAAAGATGCTCTTCTCAGAGAGTTTCAGTCGGAAATCGAAAAATTGAAGCAACAATTGATTGAAAAAAGAAAGTTTAAAGAAAATAAATCTAATAATTCTCTCAAAAGCAACGAACAATCGATGGATGCGATGCCGTCTATTGATTACGAGGCAACTGAGAAAATTCAGGATAAAATAAAGGCTATGGAAAGCAAATTGTTATGCGGCGGTAAAAACATTATCGACCACACGAACGAACAGCAAAAGCAATTGGAAAGAAAAACAAGAGAATTAGCTGAACAAAAGCGAAGAGAAAGAGAAATGTTGCAAAAGCTAGACGAACAGGAAGAGACCAATTTAGAGTTTATAGACACGTATACCTCGTTTCAACAAGAAGTAGAAATTAAAAAACGAAAATTGAAAAAATTAGTGTTGAAATTGCAATCAATCAAAAATGAAATAAGAGATGTTAAAGAGAGTAATGCACTCGAAAGACGAGAATTGGATCAGTTGCAGATGGATTTAATGAAGGAACTTAAGTTAAAATATTTAATTGTCGATAATTTTATACCAATTGAGGAGAAAAATAAGCTTTTAAGTCGAATAGTGTTTGATGAGGACGAGGACAACTGGAAAATTGTGCGCAATGCCAACAGTGATAATATATCTCTAAAAAGACCAATTTCTTGTTATGGCTTTCGTTATCCCACATCCGATTACGCCAGAATGGCTCTCACTGTAGGTTCAGGAACGCGTTATAGATCTGAAAATATTATGGATTGTGAATTAGATTTACCTTCGCGTAACACTAGAGACTATAACGCTCCACAACTCTCACCGAGAGTTAGAGCAGCATTAGATTCAGCTCTTAAGGGAGAATCAGATGATGATATTGAGATCAGGTATTAAATGCTTAAAAATTATGATTTTTATATTTGCATATTAAACAAATCTGTATTTTTAATTTTTTTTTTATTAGTGGCGCACCTCTTCAACGCGATACAAGTACATCAAAGTTTCGTAGGAAATTTCATGAAAGCGATAATAGCAGGCCTTCAACTGTTTTTAAGATCTCCCACCGAAACAATTCGCCACGAAATTTATCGATACGGCCGGACACTGCAAGTCACTTATATCCACAGGCAAAAGGACTAATTCGCAAATAGAATGTAATCGCGAAATTTCGTCGCCTTTTTATTTTGTGTCTTTAGAATTTTTTGTTTCTGTTATTTTTATAGTTTGTTTAGTATTTTGGTTATACAATATTTTGAATTCGATTATTTTGTGATTTGCAGTGTCTGGCAGTTTAATTAGTCATATTATCGTATATTTTTTTGTTATTTACAATTAAGTTTGTTTAATATATGAAGAGTTTAATATATTGATAAAATGTGATAATTCTAGTCAATTAAAATCTTGTCAATTTTTATTTATATTTAGCTTAAAAGTAATTTAGCTTTAAAAATGAAAGTTTGTTAAATATATTACTGCGTAATATACATGAGATTTTACAATCTCTTCAAAAAATAATTAAAAATTGAATGCTACAAAATAACTTACTTGTGTATGTGAAAGTAACAATTCCTAATATGTTTTAATTTGTTTTGCCTTATTATTTGCATAGATAGTACAACATTACACGAACGCAAAATTTATATATTAAATTTAAGTTAAAATTATGCCTTTTAAATATTTTACATTATTGGTCACATATTTTTTATAAATCACAATGTGTATCACTGTAATACAGAGAATCTAGATTACACGCATTCTAAATTTTTTAAAATAATTATTATTAAAAATATAAATTATAATTTGTTTAAAATTAATTTTAATAAAAATTAAATAAAATTGAAATTAGATAAATGAATTTCACTAATTATTTAACTTCAGGCAACAATACTGTACAACAATGATTGCTAACGTTTGGCTAAAACACAAATCTGACTTATTTACCATAAGTATTGATACGTTGGGTTCACTCATCCACAAGAACGTACTGTATATGTTTAAGTATAAAACAACTCTTATAAATTGTGACGCCAACTCTAACCATAGGTTAACTTAGTGTTTAAAATAGACTCCGAGACTCGGACTCTGCCATAGTTTGAAGCCTCGGAGAGTCTCTAAAGTTGGAGTCTGAGGTTTTCACGAGATATAATAATTCTTTATATGTAGGCGCCGCTTAAAACCTAAATAATTTAGTAACTAATTTAGTAAATAATTTCTTTAATTATTAAAGAAATTATGCTTGCATTCACAACAATACGAGGGCAATAGTAAAGAATAGCCAGTCTGGGAGTCCAATAAATTATTTTCACTATTAATTTCAGAATCTAATGCGTGCTATTATGATTAGATGCGGGGTATACAAGGGGGCTATAGTAGTAAAATTAGGGTCGTTTATCTTCATGTGTTCTGTTGGAAATTAATGTTTTAGCTTGAATTATAGTTTGTGATTTATCCTCCAATAAATTAATAAATTGAAAAATTTAGCTTAATTTGTTTAAAATATCTATTTCACAATTTCAGTAAAAAGTATAAAATAAGTAAAACCGGGCAATATTTTTTAAAAACATGCAATTCGGGAACTTTTCAAAAATAGTACAAATTCTTGAAATTTCAGGAATATTTAAATTTGTTAATTGTATTATTTATACATAATTAGTTAACATGATATAGATTCCCGCAGTTATCTTGTAAAACAAAAATTGTGGAATTCCTGAATGACGACAATCTGGTTATAATGTTTAAAAACTTTTACGAGTAAGTGAAATGATGAATGAATTGTTTATGGATAGAGAGCGCTCATTACTTCAATTCATTTGGATTTAAAGCAATTGTATTGCTTATCACGTGACACAACATGTCTGACTTTGTGTTGTTTATTGTGTTGAATACTGTATTGAATGTCATGTTTGATACATGTTTGCCATAAATATGTTCGCGTTTGTCAAACAAATCTATTCGTTTATATTTAATTATTTATTTAACATTTAACTGTACAAATAATTTCCGTTTTCTGTATGAAGTTTTTGGTGAAAATTTAATAAATTTATTGAATAATTAGTGTTTGGAAACATAATCGCGACCAATACGTGGTAATTATCGGCTATTATTGATTGCAGTCCATGTCGAGACTAATTGATAACTCAATCAATTAAAGTACTCCTCACAGACTGTTGTAAACATAATCAAAATGTCGTTTATGTCATATTAAACTAAATTATTTTTAATAGCAGAACACAACGCAAACGTTAACACACTTTTGATTCTTACGGTTAAACAGCTTTGTTTGACGCAAAAACTTCTGTTCGTAAAGAAGTTAACGAGTTATTAGTATAAAATGGATGCCTTGAGATGAACAGTATTAAAAAACATTTGGACGACAAATACAAATGCGGAGAAGTCGGCAGCGGAAGAGCCATTCCGGTAACGCGTTTCTGTGGATTGCATTTTGAAATTTTAAACAATTTGATTGAATACTTGTATCTTATCTTTTATCTAATATATCTTAATATAATACCAAAATATCAAGTGCTAGAATCGAGTACTCTTACTATTAGTTATCACATAAAAGTCAGTGCTTTACAATTCATGTTTCAATCGAAAGCCGACACAATCAAACTCTTTAGAAAATTCTAATTTCCTTTCTTTAAATTTATTTCAATATTTACAAATTGAATAACTAAAATAAATGATTAATTTAGTAAAAAAAATATGATTAATCAGGTAAAACAAGGATACCTTTACAAGAAAAGCGTGAAAACTTTGAATAAAGAATGGAAAAAGAAATACGTCACGCTTACCACCGATGGTAGGCTAACATATCACCCGACACTTCATGACTACATGGAAGATATTCATGGAAAAAATATTCCATTAAAGCACACAACCGTTAAAATTCCAGGTCGACGGCCATTGGGCTCGCAATCGACGCCACATTCCACGCCAGCATCTGCTTTCAATAATAGTGATATTTTATCAGATCTCAATCTCAGTATTGGAGGTTAGTATTTGTATTAATTAATTAATGAATACTAACATACAGTAACTGTACTATAACATAGTCCGCACGCTCTGAAAGTCTAGTATACGCTCTTTATTGGGCTTGAATTTTATAGGGGGTTCAAAACTTATTGTATTTGTGAGACAAGTTTTTAGAACTTCAAGTTTTTTTTCATAATTTGTTTAATTTAACTTTATTGATATTACATAAAGTTAAAACCGTGTTAATATCTTGTTAAAAGTGTTAATTTCATAAAGGTATGTCAAACAAGAATAAGATATTTTTGTAAAGTTTGACATAATTTTAGAGTATTTTTTTGTCTTAAACCTCAACATATGTAAATATGAAGTTTTTCTGAAAATACTAGTGAGTATATCCCAATAGCTAATCCCTCGTTCAGACCCATATAAAGTAAGTTTAAATAAGAATTATTACCCTAATTTTCCGACGATAACCCGCAGGTTATCTATGAAAAAAGTGAATTTTTCAAAAAAAATATAAGAACTCATTCTAAATATCTCTAATATCTTATTCAAAGCCATCAAATTCTTCGTCCTATTCAACATAGAATGTTTAAAATTGTCACTATATTTCTGTACAGTAGAATACAATAAATTATCCTCGCTATTAATTTCAGAATCTATTACTTGGTATTAGATTCTGGGTATAGATGGGGTGCGGAATATCGTCGTAAAATTAGGGTTTATGCAAAATTTTGTTGGCTCACTACACATTTCTAATTTCTAACAAATTAATTTGATTGTAAATTATTAAATGTATTAATAATTGCACAGAACAAACACTAACTCCAAGTACAAATGCAAAAATGGGTACTCCAAGAGTGAAGAAGAAACATAGAAAAGTCAAAAATAGTGACAATTTAGAGGATTCTGAGGCCTATGAATTTATGATTGTTTCACTCGACAACAAGCAGTGGCACTTTGAAGCTAACAATTGCGAAGAAAGAGAGTGTTGGGTGAGTGCGATTGAGCTGCAAATTCTCACAAGCCTTCAAAATATGGAAAGTGAAAAATCAAAGTATCGACACAGTAATTCAGTCGATGCTTCAGTTATACAATCGATTCGTACGATACCTGGAAATACAAATTGCGTTGATTGCGATTCTCCGAGTATGCTTTCTATTCATTTTTATTTATTATATTACTTATGTTGACTCTTATTATTCATTATAGATCCTGACTGGTCGAGTCTGAATTTGGGTGTTTTAATTTGTATTGAATGTTCGGGAATTCACCGAAATCTCGGCACTCATATATCGAAAGTTCGATCTCTTGCTTTGGATGACTGGCCGTAAGTTTTCATTATTAGAAACAAACTCATTGATGACATATACAAAATATGCAAATAAGCAATTTTTTGGATTTATAATATTATTTTGTTATTTATGAATTAAAAATAAAAACATGAGTTATAATAATTAATTACATAATTAGTCACTACACTAATTAATTGATGTCTTTGATAATTTCAGACCGGGACACATCAGCGTAATGATGGCTTTGGGTAATACTTGTGTTAACAATTTTTATGAACATAACCTTAAAGGTCGAGCAAAGCCAACACCTAATTCTAGTCGAGAGGAAAAGGAGAGATGGATTAGAGCTAAATATGAACACAAAGAATTTTTGGTTGAAGTCTCTGAAAGCCCACGAATCGAACAGCAACTTATCGATGCTATCATCAAATCAGACATTAAGCAATTATTTCTAATTCTCGCCCATATATCTTCTAACGACCAAATTAATCTTGCCTTTTATACACGTGATGTGAAAACACCTCTTCATCTCGCTTCAAGTCGAGGATCTCTTGCCATCGTTCAACTATTACTTTGGGTAATTGCGTTTTATTAAAGTTTTGACAAAGTTTTCAATAAACATAAATCTCATTCCATTTAACTTTTACCAATAGATTTTTTGAAAAATAATGAATTATTTATTATAAACTTATTATTGATAATTGTAATGTCATTTATGTTGTAATAAAATTGAAATTAATAAAACTCTATATTATGTTTAACAGCGCAACGCAAACGTTAAGGCTATTGATTCAAATGGTAAAACAGCTCTGTTTTACGCAAAAATGTATGGTCATAAAGAAGTTGAGGAGTTATTGTTGCAAAATGGAGGCTTTCAGATGAACAATAATAAAAAACATTTGGATGAAAAATATAAATCCGGAGAAGTTGGCAGTGGAAGAGCCATTCCTGTAATTCATTTATATTTTATATTTAAAATCTTTTTAATTTGTTTGAATGATCTACTTCTATATTATAATTGTATTCAATATTGAATGCCTTTTAAATTCGTATTTAATTTAGGGAATAGTGTAAAACAAATTGTCTTATTTAATAGATTAATTCTACAGAATATTTATAAACCTGAAAGTATAATTATTATAAGTTAAATTAATATCAAAATTATATTTTCTTGTACAGTATTATATTTACAGTGTTATAATTGTTTAGTATTCTGTATAAGCAATATTGTATTTATTCATTAAGAGTCGAATGCTGGTGGTGTAACACTATTTAGATACAATTATACCCTTTGGTAAATATTTTGATAGTATTACATGTAACACAAAGTCAGAGGAAACAGTAACTCCATTCGTTTTTATACTTTACCAGATTCAACATGTCTCCGGAGATGCATAAATACGTTAATTTTGTTTAGCACACCAACACCTCGATTGTGTCATATTTGCAATGCAATAATAATTGTGCGCCAGAATCGAAATCTGTTACAATTAAAATAGAAATAAAATCACATAAAATTATGAAATTTTTACAACAAAAAAATCAGAGATTTTGATTGTAATGATTTCTTATGTGATATCATAATATGAAGTCTTTGAATTAATCATTAGAATAATTTTATACTTTATCTCTAAAGAATTTTTTTTTTGCATTTTTTCGATTACATTTTCCAAAAGTGATTATTCAAAAATTATTTTGCATTTTTATTCATTTGTTTATTGTTTTAAAATATGCTAAATCTTTTATATGTCATACCTGTGCGCAAAATATCTAGTGCTAGAATCGTCTAGTCTTAATAGTTAGTCTTAGTTCAATAGTACCATAGAAGTCGCGGTGCTTTAAGAATCATGAGTTCGAATCGAAATCTGACAGAATCGTGATCTATGTTTACATAAAATTCTAAGCTTTTTAAAAAGTTTTTTCAATGTTTAATTTATTGAATAACTGATAATGTATTCATAATTAATGATTAACTTAGTTAAAAATATGATTAATCAATCAATCAGGTAAAACAAGGATACCTTTACAAGAAAAGCGTGAAAACTCTGAATAAAGAATGGAAAAAGAAATACGCCACGCTTACCACCGATGGTAGACTAACATATCACCCGACACTTCATGACTACATAGAAGATATTCATGGAAAAAGTATTCCATTAAAGCACACAACTGTTAAAATTCCAGGTCGAAGGCCATTGGGCTCACAATCGACGCCACATTCCACGCCAGCATCTGCTTTCAATAATAGTGATATTTTATCAGATCTCAATAATCTTAGTATTGGAGGTTAGCATTAGTATTAATGTTAATTACCCTAATTTCCGAATGATACTCGAATAATCCATTAAAAAATTTAATTTTCTGTATTACCTGAATTTTTATTGCATTCACTAAATAATGATTTTGGACTTCAAAAACTTAGCCAATCTCTTTTTTAAATACCAGAGATGAAAAGTCAGATTATATATGAATGCGAACTATCATTAGAAAATTAGGGTATTACTAACAATATTAGATAAACTAACCTATTATATGCATGGCACACATAGGTGACCAAAATTTTATTGGATTACAAGGCATTTTTAATTTTTAAACAAATAATTTAATTGTTAATTAAATAATTGTTTATTAAAGGTGTTAATAATGGCACTGAACAAAGATTAATTCCAAGTACAAATGCAAAAATGGACACTCCAAGTGTGAAGAAGAAACATAGAAGACTCAAAATTAATGGCAACAAAAATTATGACAACTTAGAAGATTCGGAGGCTTATGAATTTATAATTCTTTCACTCGACAACAAGCAGTGGCACTTTGAAGCTAACAATTGCGAAGAAAGAGAGTGTTGGGTGAGTGCGATTGAGCTGCAAATTCTCACAAGCCTTCAAAATATGGAAAGTGAAAAATCAAAGTATCGACACAGTAATTCAGTCGATGCTTCAGTTATACAATCGATTCGTACGATACCTGGAAATACAAATTGCGTTGATTGCGATTCTCCGAGTATGCTTTCTATTCATTTTTATTTATTATATTACTTATGTTGACTCTTATTATTCATTATAGATCCTGACTGGTCGAGTCTGAATTTGGGTGTTTTAATTTGTATTGAATGTTCGGGAATTCACCGAAATCTCGGCACTCATATATCGAAAGTTCGATCTCTTGCTTTGGATGACTGGCCGTAAGTTTTCATTATTAGAAACAAACTCATTGATGACATATACAAAATATGCAAATAAGCAATTTTTTGGATTTATAATATTATTTTGTTATTTATGAATTAAAAATAAAAACATGAGTTATAATAATTAATTACATAATTAGTCACTACACTAATTAATTGATGTCTTTGATAATTTCAGACCGGGACACATCAGCGTAATGATGGCTTTGGGTAATACTTGTGTTAACAATTTTTATGAACATAACCTTAAAGGTCGAGCAAAGCCAACACCTAATTCTAGTCGAGAGGAAAAGGAGAGATGGATTAGAGCTAAATATGAACACAAAGAATTTTTGGTTGAAGTCTCTGAAAGCCCACGAATCGAACAGCAACTTATCGATGCTATCATCAAATCAGACATTAAGCAATTATTTCTAATTCTCGCCCATATATCTTCTAACGACCAAATTAATCTTGCCTTTTATACACGTGATGTGAAAACACCTCTTCATCTCGCTTCAAGTCGAGGATCTCTTGCCATCGTTCAACTTTTACTTTGGGTAATTGCGTTTTATTAAAGTTTTCACAAAGTTTATAATGATTTAACTCGCAATTTAACTTTTTATAAACATAAAGGCGAATTCACAAAATATCTCAATATTTTCAGTATTTCTCAACAGGAATACTATTTTTCAAATCTTATAATCCAAAAATTCAAAATTTTTAATAATGTGACACAAAAATAAATGTCTACAATAAATTCGTATAAAAGGATATTTTACGCAAATATAAATACAATCTAACCCGTATATAATGAACCCCTTTGTTCTTAAAAAGCGTTCACACTAAGCGGGGTTCACTTTAACCGTTTTACCGTTTATTGTGAACTCGTCTAACTTACCATTGACTACGGAATATGTCAATACTAGTTGAAAACCCAATTATATCACTCCTCCCAGACTATTATGAAGATAATTATAATGTCATTTATGCTATATTAAACTGAAAATTAATAAAACTCTAAATTATGTTTAACAGCACAACGCAAACGTTAAGGCTATTGATTCAAATGGTAAAACAGCTCTGTTTTACGCAAAAACTTCTGGTTATAAAGATGTTGAGGAGTTATTGGTGCAAAACGGATGCTCTGAGATGAACAGTAATGGTACAAACAATGGAATTATGACGGGACGAAGAGGCAGCTTAACATCTTTGGCAACTAAGTATACCGATGTGTTTGACAAACTTCCGGCGAGCGTTGTATAAGCGAGTATAAGCGACAGTATTATGGCATTCCATTTGCGGAGTAGTTATGATATGATATGATAGGATTGTAGTGCACCGGTGGCAGCAGTTATTGATAGCTTTAACTATTGTTTGTGTATTGTGTTCGAGTTGGCGCTCATTTCTATGATTAGCTCTGTTCTGCGCACACCAACTAATATATCATTTATTACTAACTATAAGTTTTTTATCATTAAAGAGTAATTAATGTAAATGTCGATTATATATGTATACTTTTAATTTTTTGATTCTCTATTCAAGATTAATTATGATAAATTTAGTATTTCTTGTTATATATGTATTCTTATTTTTACAATAATTAAACAGTTAATACAAACAATTAAATTTACTAAACTCAAATTTTAATCTCAGTTAATTAAATTCTATGATTTCATGAGTATATACTAATGAATAATTTATGATTAAATAATGAATAAATGATTTGCATTATAATTTTAAGTATAATATTTAAAATTGCAATATGAATTGCAAATATTGAAAATATGAAAAATCTTTGTCTTTAACAAAGATTGTCTATACCAATTGACAAAACTTTACATATTACAGGTATTAATAGTATTACATTCTTTTAATTAATTCAATATTTTGTTTAATTTATTATTCATAATTCGCTTATAATATTAAACTTACTTCAATCAAATTCAGATTAATTAAAATCAAGTTAATTGAATCTTTTAAAAGTAAAATAAAAACATGTAATTAATAACATGTGTAATTAATAATTTAGAAACGACAAATTTACTTAAAAAATTTAAAATGGTTTAAAAAGATATGTTTATATAATGATAAACACAACATTTAAAACATAACTCTTGAAATTTCGATTTTGAATACGTAGCAGTGTGTTGCACAGGTTATTATTAAATTTTGAGACGGCTATATTGATTTTTTATGATTGTATAATATACTTATCTCATGATAGTTAATAATTTTTTGTCTTTTTGGTAAAAATTTTAAATTAGGTATGATTTGCTATGAATTTAAATAGAAAACACTTAAAAATAATCATTTTACAAATGATTAAGTTCTTTATGCTGTGTTAATCAGAAATACAAAACTGGTATACAAAATTAAGCTATTAAATTAATTGATTAAAAAGCAGTTATATGTTTATATCAATATGTTTCAAAAGTTTTTGACTTTCAGGTGTGCTATAA
>JAQIYA010000633.1:0-18198 GCA_034699355.1 Microtritia minima
ATGTATATATAATTGCATTCGAATAGATATGCAAATTTTTAAAATAATACGCATTACAATATAACTTAAACACGCGGTTAAATAATAAAGTTTAACAAGTCGGACAAAATTAAGTAAACACCTTTAGTATTATGTATTATTCTGATTCGTAAATTTTCTATTTAACACAATAAAAGAAATTTTGTACTTTATATAATCGAAAAAAGCGAATTTTGACCATTTTTTTGTCTATAAAAATCTAATTTTATCTCTTTATTTAACCGAAATGTCCTCTTTTTACAGATTGCAGATTACTATTTTTACTATTGCACGCCCAATCGATATGGCCTTATGATTGGGTTACAAAGGTATGCATCGCATGCCCAAACCGTATAATTCAATTTATTGATTTCTTACGCCACTCACACATCAAAGTCAATGCAAAAAAGAGACGCTTGTTGTGTGACATTATAAAATCGCAACGAATTTGGCACCTTTTTATATAGAAATACATGCATTTTGTCATTTTACGGATTTATATGCTATAAAAATGCATAAAATATACAAAATAAAAAATTATATTTAATATTTTAAATAAAATTGAATAAAAATAGATTAAATATTACTAAATTATGACATTAGCCAACAAGTAAAGCGTCGGGACAGTGACCGTAATAATGACGCCATTATGAAACTCAAAACTGATTAAACATATTTGTCAAATTATACCTTTTAATAATGTCCCAAATGTAGCGAAATTGGTATTATTTTTGTGGTAACTTTTCTTCCTTTCTTGCCGGAGGTGTGAGTGATAGAGGAGTTAGTGTGTTGACACTTGAATTATATTCGTGAGAAATTTCTGCCTAAAAATTTCTGACTGCACTATTAAGTAATCGCGCGTCAAATGAAGTCAAACAAATTCAACACTTGAGTTCTATTTTAATTTAATCAAGTTTTCATTTATAAAACAATTGAATGGCATTAAGTTTGAATGGCAGGTATGGTCTCGTATTGGGAATGAATGGCGGCCTGAATGGTGTGCTGAACTTGAGCCAAATTTTGTTGCCATTTATGAAGTGTGTCACGCAATTGTTGCCACTGAGGCTTTCCGAACGTTCGGTGCATCGTTGACGACACTAATACTCTCTTCTGTAACTGATCCACTTTAGCCTTTACTAGTTTAGTACGAAGAACTGTATAATACATAAGTTAACAATTTTGTTATCATTTGATTTCTAAACGCTTGATTAGAAACTAACCATCGATAACGAACGCCTCGACCTGATCGGCGTTCAGTTGTAGATCTGCTTGAATCGCGTCAAATGAAATTTCTTTTCGATTCTCAGTCATCTGCATGAACGTCAAGAGACGCATTTTCTGCAGATTTTGCTCGTGTGATAAACCTATTGGAAAACAATGCGTTCACATAACAATAAAACATCATTTATATTCAATACCGAGAGATTCAACAAAATCCTTGTGCGCGTTGTAAAACTTAATATAAGCCGTTAATTTTTCGGCAACAAATATAGTTAGCAGATCGTGAATCGGTTCGCCCTCTAAAAATTTCACCGGTTTTAAAGCCAGTAAATGGTCCATTAAGAAAGTGTTGGGATCGGCTAAGAACGAGACGATACACTTATGCGCGTCGTCTCGCGCTTGCGATGCATTCTCCTCAGTATATGTCGACAACAATTCAATCATCACTTTGGACGCCAATTCGCTTTGTTTGTGTTCGAGTAATACTTCGTGTAATAAACGAAGCAAAGCTTGTATTCTCTCGATACCGATAACACGGGGAGGAAACCATAGTTTTAATTTATTAATGTCTTCAAATATTTGATTGAATTGTCCCGTTTGTCGGCCCAATTGAACCAAAGAAAAGTAAACGCGATATCGAAGTTCTCCGCTATCATTGAGACCACCAAATAAATTCTGCAGTCTATAAGAACGATATATAAGGCATTTTCATATAATAAAGGGTAAAATGAATAATTCTTTACAAATAATTAAGTAAATATTTAAACAATTTTCAGGTAATTATTGAGCAACAATTTTAACTTAAGTCTATCAAATTGAATATAAAACTTTAAATTAAAACTGTATTCCCAACAAATCATTGAGTATTTTGGATCATTTAACTAAAAAATATCAAAACCTCAACATTTGAAAACAAATATACAAAATTAAATTCAAATACTTTGATACAACCAAAATAAAATAAATATGTATACGATATAAAATAAACCCTTTAATTAACAGCTTAAAAATATAATTGATTTTAATGCAATGCATATTCTGTTTATGTCAAAATTATCATTCATTTGGGAATAATTTTGTCTACTTTTGCTTTCATGAACCACTAATTGTAAAGAATTCAATATTATGTACACTAGAATGGCATCAAACATATAGTTGCCTACACTCTGAACGCAATGAGAGCCAAGCCCTTGTTGGGCGCTTTCACCATCTGATCGCAAAACGATGTGATGAGCGAACTGATGGACGGCTGCGGCACTTGAATGAGTACCGACACCACCGAATTGAGGACCGACTCCACGTCCGACTCTCTCTCCTCGCGAAAGCACACGTCGCACACGGATATGATTTGCTGCAAGTCATTGATGAACGTGTCGTCCTTAGACTCCGCTTTGTTGGGAGACAACGGCGCGCCCAATGATATCATATACTCGCGCAACTCTTGACACTGTCATCGGGTATGCATGAGGCGAATGAGATCAAGCATTCATCACTGGTTGTCATACTGTTTGTCATACCTGTTCATTTTCGCTTATATCGATGAATGTCGGAATTGACATCATTTATAATTAACCGCTAAATTACTTGATTCGCAACAAACAAAAAAATGATGATTTAAAAAGAGGTGACACACGTGTGCCTCAACGACGACATACTTGACATAAACGCTGCTTCAAATCGCGATCACATATGGCGAGCATTACACGACTCTAATCACAAGTAGAGGTGTTTTGCAATTTTTCACTGCTTTTTATTTATACGTAGACTTCGTTTGTTCAGGCATTTGCGTATATTATATTTGGATCAAACTTTTATTCTTTTAGTGAAGATTTTCCCTCTAATATAAATGAAGTGTAAACCACCCGAAAAAGAAAAGGAAGGAAAGCACCGACAAAATAGGACACATTTTGTACACTTTTTTAGATTTTCTTATATTAAAATCATTAGAAATTGTTTATAAAATTCTTCTTTAAAAACAAGAATGATTTTATTTTATTAATTAAGATTTGATTTGATTTGAATTAAATTTGAATTTGAAAATTTCAAACCACGAAATTGGAAATGATTTGTTTGATTAGTGTTTTAAAAAATAAATTTTAGTTTAATTAAACCCAAAATAGAGTCAAATATAATCATTTAAACAGAAAAATTAGAAAATTCTAATCCCGTAATCATTTAAAAAATACATTTTGTATATCAAAACTAATAAATTAAATATAGACAAAAGAGCGTGAAATCAACAAATTTTACCAATTTTATAATAAATTAACAGAAAATATTGTAATATAAAAACAATTATATTATAATTTACAAAATTAATGATGCATTTGTTGTCATTTAAAAAGATTTCAAAGTAATATAGAATTACAAGCTGTAAGTGAAGCGAACGGCGATAACGAAGGGGTATATAAGCGAGTCGTGAGTTGTGTGTCCACAGGTTAGGCGTTAAGTTCGCACTAGAGATGACTCGCGGAGTGCGCGTCACTCACGTATCTCTGGGAAGGTCTGAGAAATGCCAGTTTCAGTCTATGCGGGACTTCTTCTTAAGGAAGAGCAGGTCATTAGAAACGCGTTCGCCTGTCGTGGTGTGAGGCGAGTGACGTCACACGTGACCGACGCTATCGCGACAGACGGAGTGAAACGAAGGCCTGCGGCGAGAAGTGTTAGCTCGATGTGCGAAGTGGTGCGCATGCGTGCACACCATAACTCAATTCAGACTACTCTAGCGTCGAACCACCCCTTTTGCCCCCCTTTTGCCACCCCTTCTGCCGCCCCTGTCGTGCACTCATTCACACCCCTTTGCTTCACACACTCGTTGACACATCAATAGAGCCACTCATCACCTGAACGATGCCTCAAACGCCGATCACTTCGCCAAATGAAGAACAACAGGAGAAACTGCTGGACGAGTCTCTCGGCATCGTTAAAGTGCAGTCCTTTCAGATGAAGTGCTGTCTCGATAAGGGTATCACTCATATGAATGACGCGCTGTTTGTTAAGTGTTGCTAAACTCAACTCAATTGCAGGCAAACTAATGGAAGCGCTGAAACACGCGTCGAATATGTTGTCAGAACTGCGAACATCATTGTTGAGTCCGAAGTCGTATTACGAGCTGTATATGTCTGTCACCGATCAGTTGAGACATCTGGAGCTGTATTTGGTGGACGAGTTCCAAAGGGGCCGAAAAATGGCAGACCTTTACGAGTTGGTTCAGTACGCGGGAAATATCATTCCCAGACTGTATCTGCTCATCACTGTTGGCTTAGTCTATATGAAAACCACTCCCGGATGTCGTAAAGATATTCTTAAGGATTTGGTTGAGATGTGCAGAGGTATGAAGTGTGAGGTCTGATGGATGTAATCATCACATAATATCTTAATCGACAGGTGTTCAGCACCCGCTTAGGGGTCTGTTTCTTCGCAATTACTTACTCCAATCGTGTCGTAATGTGTTGCCTGACGTGACCGAAGACATCGTATTAGGTTCAGGTGATGGCAAGGAAGACCATCCCGGATGTGTGCAGGACTCGATCGATTTCATTTTACTCAACTTCGCTGAAATGAATAAGTTATGGGTTCGTATGCAACATCAGGGACACACTCGAGAGAAGGATCGACGAGAGAAGGAGAGGTTGGAGTTAAGACTGTTGGTCGGAACCAATATGGTGTGTGATGTGAAACGGATTGATTTGAACTCAATTCATATTTACAATATTTGATTTTAGGTGAGACTCTCGCAGTTAGAATCAGTCGATTTAGAGGTGTACAAGAAAGTGGTGTTACCCGGCATTCTGGAGCAGGTGGTGTCCTGTCGTGACGCGATCGCTCAGGAGTACCTCATGGAATGCTTGATACAAGTATTTCCTGACGAATTTCATTTGGCAACACTTCAGCCATTCTTGAATTCATGCGCACAACTCGCCACTAATGTTAACGTTAAGAACATAATTATAGCGCTCATCGATAGGCTCGCCATTTCCAAAGATATAGATCTTCCCGACGACTTGTTTGACGTGTTTTCGCAGCAAATTTCTAATATAATTCAGACTCGTAATGATATACCTCTCGAAGACATTATTTTAATGCAGGGATCGCTAATTAATTTTTCGATGAAGAAAATTACTGTCGACTCCAAACGCGAAGAAAACATGAATAATGTTTTAGGAACTACACTGAAAGTTATTAAAGATAAGAGCAATTCTATTATTCATTTGCGAACCAATTTGGGCAAAGAATTGCTTAAATTTCTGAAGATTCCGATTAACATAACCAATGAGAGCACTGGTTTGGCACCGATTAAAATGAGTTTAAAATTATCTAATTATAAAGTATGTTAAGTTTAGCCAATCTATGTATAACTAAATAACGTGAAATAATTATTATAGGATATCTTAAAACAAGCGGCGGACAGCAGTTTACATAAACAGGTGACCATAACATTGATTAATTCAGCGCTTGAAAATGGAGCTGAAGATAATGTTAACGAAAGCGATAAATTAACACAAGAAGAGTTTGAAATATTCTTAACTGATATTTGCGATCCACTTATTAATGGTCCAAAAATCGGTGACTGCGACGAAACCGACGAAGACTTTATTGACGAACAGATATTATTATCTCGTTTTATTCACTTTTTACTATTACCTCAATGTATCGCTAGTGAGGAACTGGACATTTATTATATATTGCTTTCGTCGGCGCGAAAGATTTTATCATCGGGTGGACCAAAAAGAATTCGATATACATTTCCGTCACTAGTGTTTGAATTATTGCGACTATCATTAAAATATGCTCAACAAGAAGATGAGGAAAGGGATCCTAAATGGGAGAAGAAATGTCAAAAAATATTTCAATCAGTTCATCAAACGATCACAGCAATAATGAAGGAAAGCAATTGCGCTGATCTCTGTTTGAGACTCTTTCTTCAGGCGGCACTCAATGCCGCCAAGACTAACGTGGAAAACAAGGAAACCATATCTTACGAGTTTATTAGCCAAGCGTTTGCTATCTATGAAGAAGAGATAAGCGATTCAAAATCACAGCTTTCGTGTTTGCTTTTGATTATATCGACGGTATTAGAAATCAAATTCGAAATCGAGGATAATTATCAGCCGTTGAAATCTCAATGCTGTCTGAACGGAGCAAAGCTGGTGAAGAAGAGCGATCAGTGCAGAGCCATTTTGGCGGCGAGTATGCTCTTCATCGAGAATGACAATATGAGAGCCGACGGCATTAAATGTATTCGCAAATGTTATAAAATAGCATCAAGTGTTTTGGATTTAGAACTTCAGTTACAGCTATTTGTGGAAATTTTATCACATTTGACTCTATTGATCCGATTTGGTAACAGTGAAATTACGGATATTATTAACGGTTTAATTTCGAAAATCAACGATCAGAGGAAAGAGTCGACTCTATCCGAGTTGATATTAAGGCAGTACTCCAATAATTTAGCGATTCTCAAACAAAAAGATATCATAACTGATTGAACACGTTATACACTTATTGAGCTATTTTAAAATTATTATTGTTTTGCAATTTATTATTATTATATATATACTGTTCATATCAATTTACTCTATTTAAATATGTTTTAAAATTATTGAGTTATTCTAATATAATCATTTTAAATAAATATTAAGTCTTAATATTAAGTTTATATTTAACAGAAGTATTAGTACAAAGGAATATAAAAACAACTTTTATAAAGAAATATTAAATTAAACGGAATGGGATAATAATTTTTAAATATTGCAAATCGAAGTAAAGATTTAACTAATGTAAATAATTTAACTAAAGATTAATTAATGTAAATAAAAGCATTATTGTTCATAATTTCTGGTCGTGAATATTTTAATATGAATAATTTAGTGTATTAAGTGACAAATTTTGTGTACCGAATGATATTCAAAGTTTATTTATCGGTACTAAACTTGTTAATAATTGATTTAAAGTTTTTTTTACTAAAGATTTATTTTTATTATTTCCATATTTGTAACTAAAAAAGTCATAAATTTTACAAATTACAAATTAATTTGACAGTTAAAAGTTTGTAACTTTTTGTTTCTTTTTAGGTATATATTCATTTCGATTTAGTGAACATTTAAGGTGACAAAAACCACATTCATTGCAATGTTTATAACTTGATTTAACGCAACGCGAACACGAAGAACAATGTTTATAAGATTTTCCATCTTTAGATGTGCATGAGTTACAGATAAAACAGTGCTTATTATTGCGATTAACATATAGATTGCAAACTTCGCAATACTTATATCCTTTATTTAGCGGCAAAATTATTGAAGATAATTGAATGTTAGTAAATATTCTAACCGGTGATAAATCAGTTTTCGATTTATTAGCCTTTTTATCGCTAAATTTGTGGTGATTTATATAATTAACTGCATAGTCGCTCATTCTTAGAGTTGGCATCAAATTAACGATTCGTTTCTCATTAAAGTACGGAAAAACCAATATTAATGGCATCAGTCTATTATCTTCTTTTGATATATTGTTAGCATTTCTCCAAATGTCAGTTATTTTATGAATTGTTTTACAGATCGCTTCCAAAAGACCGCCAAATGGAGGATCGATTAAGATTACTAATGAATCTTTTGATGAACTTTTAATGAAATCTATTAAATATTGTTCCGACTGTTGTCCACCAAAATAGTAGTTATTAAACAAATTATAATGAATAAACTTGTGATTTGAATAAAACTGAATAAATCTGTTGTCAATGTCTAGTAATATAGAATTTAGTTTAGACTCGCATTTACTTTCAATGTATTCGTGAACTGTTGGCGAACCGATACTTATAACAGATTTAAAGTTATTTTTTATAATTATTTGATTAACTATAACTTGAATGCTTTCATTTGTAAACAAATATTGCGCTTCAAATTTATTGTTCCTTAAAGAACGCAATAGTTTTGTTGGCGTTTTCAACTGTTTCTGACTTATATGGCGAACCAATTGATGGCTTTTGTGTTGATTCAAGTCATTTGAATCAATAAGAAGAGAACAGTCATCGCAATAAAAGCGTAAACTTTTCGGTAATCTATGCAGTGATTCGTTGTAAATGTATTGTTTGCCAATCATGTCATTTCGATTGTCACGAGTGTTGCATCGTTTCGGCCAATCATCGAATCGCATATAGAAATGGCAATCTTTACGTCTCCGACACGTCGAACACGCGAAGAACTTCTGTTTCGTTTGGATTCGTTGGAAGAGAAGTGTCGGTCCGTGACTGCAGTGAGGGTTTGCACGCAAATCGCTGTCTATTAATTCAACACTTTTCAAATGCAAACCATTCAAACTTTTACAACTCATACTCATATAATTACTAAATTTTTTGTTAATAAATTGAAATAATTGTTAGTAAAATGATCACTGAAAACATGTGTTCATTAAAGAGCGCATCGAAATAATATAAACAAAAGGAAGTTTAGGTTCTTTTTAGGAGAGCTAAGTGCTGGGCTCAGCACTTAAAACAGGCCCAAAACACTGGAATATCAATATTTTTCAAGTTTTACTTATCCTTCAAAAGTATGACATTTTTTCGGTTAAGTTAATCATTAATCAAAATCAAATTAATTATGAATATATTACTATAACAACACGTAGTTATTTATAAACTCGTATTCGTTTATTATTAGTTTAATATTAGTTTGTATGAATTAATTAGAGTTGCGATCCATTTGAACCGACATATCAATCAAAATTAACAATTAATGAGGAAATTACTAATAATAGGATAATAAACTCGAATCGACGGATGCGTACACTGAAGACGAAACTGACATATATTGAGGCGAATAATAGAGAGACGAGTGATTTAACGTTTGTTGAGTGCAATGTCTGTCACGCAAAGCGAAACGAGAGTCGGTTTAGTGAGTGGTATGACTGGCAATGACTGCACGCGTAAAATGAGAATTATTGTGAACGGAAAGCATCTCATCATTCAAGAGATATGCGATGTTTCGGCCGATCAGTACAACGATTCGTATTTCAGTGACTCGATTAGCAATGACTTCGACAGTAATCAGGTTTTCATAATTGCCTCTTATGTGAGATTTGGTGTTTTCAACATTTCAATCTATTTTCAGTTAAGCATTAAGTGTCGTTCAGTTCGCATCTCCAGATGTGCTCATTTGGGTCTTGGATTATCAATTAAAGGCGGATCTGAGCACTCATTGCCGATATTGATATCGCGAATCGTCGGCGGCAGTCCGGCCGACAAATGCAGACAATTGTTTGTCGGCGACGAGATTACAGCAGTGAATGGCTTTTGTATTGATGGCAACGTCACTCATGAGGAAGCGCTTCAGTTGTTGAGAGAGGGCGGCAAAGATGTTATATTGCGAGTGAGACATCACAGAGCGGCTACTATTTTGAAGAAATGGTGGCGAAAGGATGACGTTTTTGACATTGAAAAAGACAATCCTCTTATTAAAAAGAGTAACGACAATAGCTATGCCGAACAACTTAAGGCAAACGAGTCAAACTTGAAAAATAATTTGAAAACAATAAGCAATGGTTGGAAGGAATGCGTGCAAATGGAGCTGTTTTTGTCGTATGTGTCACGATATGCGTCTTTTAGCGACAAACTTAGGGACGCAGGCTTTGAAATACGAGCCATTAATGGCCAGTCTGTTGTGGTTCAGTGCGACAACGAAGACATAAGCAATCAATGGTGTCATACTATCATAAATGCTATCAATAATCTCACAGATAATCACGTATATTTAAATTAAATTGGTTGAGAAATAACTTGTTTTATAAACTTTATTCATTTGAATTTAGATGAAATTGATAAACGAAAGTCTACCTCCAGCAGAACGCATACATTTTATGGGTTGGGTCGCCGAATGTTCTTCAGTGAGTCGCATACCTAAGCAAAACTATAAGTGGTCACAACAATACCTCATTATCAGGTTTAATATATTTATTATCTATTTATTTAGATTTATTCAAATTTTTTTAAAAAGTAGTTTTGTATAGAATATAATTTTTTTTGAAAGTAAACATTTAATTTAACATTGAACGGTATAACATATTAATTAATTAAAATTAAATATTAAAATAAATAATATTGTCAGCTCTGTTGAAAAATTATTTTAATCTAAAGTGCTATCTTTTTTTGGCATATTTAGACTTGAATTACAATATCTTACAGAAAATATTTTTTAGGTCATATTATTAGTTCCTGTTATTATTTAGATGTCTAACATTTTTATCAAATAATTTGAATTTTAAATGAAATAATAGCCATTTGATAAACTCACGATAATTTGATTTTCAGAGGCGGGTCTGTATATATATGTCGTTCTCCTCCGATGTCACTCATTGAAAATAATAGTCAATTATTAATTCATCAATTGATATCTCAGTCATTGTTTCATTACAATTGCTTTCAATCAGTATTTCGATGTGTGAGATCAAACGAATTGTTAGACGAGAGGCGACATTGTTTTATAATACAATGCGCTGATGAACACTCACTCAAGTATTTTTCCACTGAAAGCTCTGAAGACTTGGCTAAGTTGAAGACATCGTGGCATAGAGCCAACTATTACTCTGTAACGCAATTGGGGGTAATATTTGACATTTTAAGCTCTTTTTGCAAGTCTAATATCTTGTTTATATATTTTTATACTATAGAGTAAAACATTTCCCGTGATATGCGATGGAAGGAGTGATTCATTAACATTAGACTGGAGAATGGGATTTGCTTTATATGATCCCATAATGAAAGAGTATCGATGGAATTATAAATTTCATCAGTTAAAGCATTCGTCAGATGACGGTCGATGCAAATTGTCGCTGACTTTTGTGACCGATCCCAATGACAGCCGTATAACTGAGACTCAACTTTTAGAATGCAATTCATTACAGAATCTCTTATACTGTATGCATGCCTTTCTTAGTGCTAAAGTCGCTTCTGTTGATCCAAGATTTTTACAATCATTATAAAATTATAAAATTAAATTTAACCTTTTATTTATATATTTTTTATACATTAAGTGCAACAATAATTTAGTCAATTATAATAATATTGGTTATTAAGTGCATTTTAAATATTCTTAATTACACTCTATATTATCAATTATTAATTATTATAACCAAAGGGTTACAAAAATTTGTTATAATTATGTATGTTTAATATTGACGTTATGACTTAATGGAACATTTTTGTTATGAAAATTATGTAATTTGGACTTAATTAAAGTTGTTCGCCTTTTAAGCAATAATACAATTTTATTATTAAATAATTTAGTTGCAATTAAATGATTATAAATATTCGTTTGTCCAATTATATGTTCAATTAACAACCGGCTTGTCTTCCTATGAATATTAAAATTTCTAATGTATTATATGTTTTCTCAAGAAAGTAAAAACAAAGTATTGTATGTCTTTTTAATCTGACTATAATGAAAAGATTCGAACAAAAAATTTCGAAATTTCAATTTAGTTTACTCTTATCTCTCTAAAGATTAGAAAACTTAAAATTTAATAGAGACATAGTTTTACATTCAATTAACTTACTTATACACCGAGGCATTGATGGAGACCATAAGCCATTAGACCTGCATTGAGCCACTGGAGGACCAGATAAACGATAACCACGATTACATCTGAGCGAACACGATCTGCCGTCAACACCGGGAGAACACTGACCGCTTCTCCTTCCCTGAGAACTGAGAATGGATGGACATTCTGGAAGATATATGTAAAAAGGATAATATATAAAATATTTTATATTATCTGCAAATAATAACAATTATCTTTAAATCTAAAATTTTGTTTACGAGACTAATTAATTTAGAAGTGAATTTTGAGTAAATTTTATTTAAAAATTTATTGAAAGGTTAAATATATAACTTGAAGTCTGTATTATGATATTTTGCATTTTATATCATGATTTGTTTATTTTGCACCAAAAGACGAATCTACTCTAAAGTTGATTAGTTCTGTTTTTTGATATATTTAAAAGTGCACATATAATTGTTAAAAGTTAATTTTAAATAAGTTTCTTAATGTTGTAATTTTCTTTAAAAAATTTTCAGATAAAAAAAATTCTGCAATATACAGTATCTGAAATGTTAATTGAGAAACAATTAATAAAACGCATAATTCAAAGTAATTGAATTATGCTTAATTTAAAATAACTTCTAATAAGTAACACTCGTAAGTAGAGTTGTGCTGAGTTGGAGACAATACTTGTCATAAAGTGGTAAAAAGTTCAAAATTTATACGCCGTAAACATTTCGGTTGTGCGCCAATCCATTGGCCACGATTTGTGCATAAAAGTGAATTTCTTCCAATCATTTTATAACCGGATCCGCATTTTATTGTGCAAGTTTTGCCTACAATTCCTGGCGAACAATATTTATTAGCTTTCGCTCCAATTGGGACAAACATTTTCGGACATTCACTTTTCGAACATTTGGGAACACTTCCGCTCCATTTTGTCACCCCATCCGCGATCAAACATTTCAAACTTTTATGTCCGGATAATAAAAATCCTAAAAATATGTCACAACTGGTCATTGAAAGTAAATTTGATAGTCATCAACAAAATAAACTTTTGAAATATAGGAATCGAATGAATACCAGAAGGACACGAGAAGTGGCACTCCATGTCGACAAAGCCTGGCGTACAACTGCCGTTCATTTTTCCGTTTGGCTGTGGAGCTGTTAAGTCGTCGCATTGCGAGCGCTTACAAATGGGTGGCTGTTCGGGATCCCACGTGCCGTCCAATTGGCAGACCATACTCGCGGGTCCATCGATTTCGAATCCCTCATCGCATACAAAATCACACGCACTCTCGGGTTGACTTGGACTACAATCACCAGTTGTGTCCCCGTTATCGGGATCAGCAATATTTGGACATTTAAAATATGGCATACAAATTGGTGGCCGAAGATCCTATTCAAATAATATAACAATTATTATTTGTCTTAATTTATTATTAAAAAGAAAAGTTTGCAAGAAATACAATGAATATTAAACGGAATACAAAAGTATGTCTCCGTATTGTTGTGAATGCACGAGATTTAATAACACAACATATGTGGACACTTAATAGATTAACTAAAAGAAATGTTATAAAATAATAAAACTTTTAAATTAATTTCCTTATAATCAATTAAGTTTAACCATAACTTTATGCTTTAAAATGAATTAAAATTAATTGTAGAATTTTGCTGAGCACTAATACAATTGCAACTTTTTAAAGTGCACTTTCCTCTGTTTTTATTTTAATTTATGCAATTTTTATTTATACTCTATTTATGAATGTGAGGAATTGGACGTATTCTAAAACTTATAAGTTTAATAATGACATACCCAACCATTTGGTGTGCAAGTAATAACATTGTTTTCTTGTGGTCTGATCACAAATCCATCAACACATGCAAAAGTACAAGTCTGTCCAATAACGCCGGGAACACACTGACCACTAGTAATTCCGTTTGAAGGATCGAATAGTGCGGGACATGTGGTCGGCGGGCAATCGATTGGAGGAATATTTGGTATCCAAACGCCATCATTTCTACACGTTAGTCGATATATTGTTCCACTAAAACAAACCACAAGACACGCGCTTCCCGGCGGTGAAGCTCCGCAACTGCCTGTCATGTATTTATATTAATGTATTCATATTTAAACATTTTTCTTACTTGTAATTGCTGTGAGATGTATTAAGAGGGTAAGGAGTATGCCTTACCCTCATTAGTATCGATGCAATACTAATGCAATAGCGATGCGAAACGTTATTTTGTCAAATTATAATTATAATTTTCATATTTAAAATAAACTAATATAAAACTAATATAATAAAATAAATTAATATAATTCTTGAAATAATTAATATTAAATGATTGATTTTGATATTATCAAAAGACTTAACTGTATTATTTGAAATAATAGTCTAGTTTTCTCCAATGAAAGACTTCAAATAATTTGAAATATATCTCGTATTAAAAGCGGACATTATAATAGGATAAAATGCTGTGTGACTAGTATTAACTTAAACTTATCAAATAAAGTAAAATGCATTCACTTAAATGCTTAAATTTATATATAGTCATATAAATTAGTTTAGAAATTAATCTGTTGTGTTTGAGCTTGAAATTAGTTTTAGCTTACGGTAAACATTCACGAATACTAACTTTTAATACGTAGTTCACAGAAATACAACAGTTCAGCATATTCTGTACTTATGTTAGTGTAGTGTATTTGAATAAGTGTTTTAAAAGCAATCACTCACCCGATAGAGTGGCGTGAATCAGATATAATAGCGATGGACAGTAGAGGAGAACGCATTGTGGCAACTGATCGACGGGTCGGTTCCAAACACCAGTGCTTTGGCACAAGAAAGTGGCGTTGCCTTGAATAGCATAGCCATTATTGCAGGTATACGTACACACTCGTCCGCCAACACCGGGATTGCAATTTCCAGTTTGATTTCCGTTAGCAATTGGATTCAATGCTTTGAGAAATTGTGTTAAATTTACAATTTAATTAAATCAATGTAAAACTAATATTAATGAAAGCAATACTCGGACAAAAGGCTTGCGAACAGATTGGCGGCACATTGTTTGGAAACCATTCACCTGTCATATAATACAAATCTAATATTAAGACATGTTTCAAATGATAATTTCAGTTTTTAATATTTTAAGATACAGACAGGAAAATGAAAATATTTAGTAAGTGATTTGACATGAAAATACCATTTTGTTGACAAGTGGCTGATAGGCTTCCAATTGCATTGTAATTGTCATCACAATAAAAATCACATTCAGCTCCGGGAACGTGAGGGTAACAGCCATTAAGTGTTATTATACCTGTTCATTGCATAAGTTTATACTTATATTTCAGTTTAAACAATAATATTTACTTTATTAATTAAAAACAAGTTAACGTTAAAAACAATCTTAATATTAATTAAATTAAATTGTTTGCATAGAAATAGACACAATAATTTTGATATGATTATTCTACTCTAGTTTTATAATATTCAACTAAGACTGTGTTAGTACTGTATATCATACTTAAATTTAAACTATTTTCTTTATAATGAACTAAATTTTAAATAACAAAAATAATAAAAATATTCGTTAATTGCGAACCATTTTTTTTACAACACCGATAATAAGTTTAGAAAAAGCTCATTCATTATACTTTTGGAAAAATAGGCAAATTATAAGGCTTTGTTTGATTATAGATAAAGTAATAAATTTAAAAATACTTATAACCAAATGGGACATAAAATTCAGGGAGAATTTTCTTGAATTTTAGCAAAACGCTTACTCTGTTCTCGTTTTTGTATTCATTTCAGTGTAATGTAAGCTCTATCGTCGCTTTTAATATTTTAAACTTTTGTTAACAAGCATTGTTATACATTTTTTGTTAACATTTTTAAATATTAGTGTGAACTTAACTAACTAGGGTAAACTATTACCTTAAATATGTGACGTTAGCCCGCGGGTTATTAAAAAGGGAATTTTTTAAAAATATATATATAAACTTATTCTAGATATCTTTAATATGCTATTCAAAACCATCAAATTCTTAGGCATATTCAACATAGAATGCTTCAACAATGTCACTATGTATTGCTGTAGAAAAGAATACAATAGATTATGTTCACTATTAATTTGAGAATCTATTAGTGGTGTTAGTGCGGGCTATTTACAAAACAATAAATAAATTATTTAAAATAATATGAGAAACTTGTTCGAGAAATATAATAAGATAATTATTTTGCAAACAACTATTTTTCATTTGTATTCAATGAAAAATGAGAGAGTCATAGGCTTTTGATTTTTAAAGAATGATTCTTCTCGCGAGAGTTTCGGAGTCTAAGTCTCAAACTATGAGATTCTCATATTCTTATGCCTAACTTTAAACAGTAAAATTATACAAATTGATGCAATCATGACCTCCATTAGCAATGTTTGTTATATTTGGGCAATTTCTAGTTTGCACGCATTGAGGTGTTTGTCCGCCGTTAGTCCACGTGCCGTCGTTTTGGCAAAACAGACTATTCCTGTCGACAGGCATGAGATTATATCCAGAATTGCAAATGAAAGAACAACTATTTCCAGATATGCCGGGAGTGCACGAACCGGTCATCACTCCATTGCTTGGCGGCTGCAGACCAGGACACGACACTTGGTTGGGGTTACAAACTAGTAATTGAGATAAGGGTTGATTCCAATTGGGTGGCGAACACGTGAGCGCATTCGAAGGGTTGGTTGAGGTGCAGCTAATGCTGTTCACTCCCACTCCCGAATAACCTAAATTGAATCAATGGCTGGCAATCAATCAATTTTCGAAATTTGTGTTTTAAATTGTAAATTATTTTTCATACCACTAGCACAAGAAAATGTGCAAACGCTTCCAAAGTTAAAATTATCTACACATGATTGTGTTCGACCAGTGATTGCCGAAATGGGTGGACACTGTCCGTTGGGTACGCATCTGATCGGCAGTTGTGGCATCAGTTGTGGCACCCAATTGTTCGCAACGCAAGTCCCAGTTCTTCTGTCCTCATTTTGCAGTCCATTTTCAATCTTACAACCGCTGTGACAAATGATAGTACATCGCGAGCCCTCTCCCAAAATGCCATCATTATTAGTGCAAACTCCTTCAGTTCTTGCGTTGTCAGGTATTTTTACTTCTATGCAATTTGCTGTAAAGAAAATCAGAAATAGTCAGTGTTTTAAATTTAATAGCATTAGTTATGTGTTCGGTCAGACAAGTATTATCCCTTTAATCCACATTAAGATTTTATAAAAAAATAACTATTTTTGCAAAAAATTTTCAATCAATATGGGCTTTAAATTAAAGTCTAGCATTGTTTATATTAAAAAATCGGCTATTATAATATTGAGATGCTTTATATAAAAAATGCATGCATACAAAGCAATTTTATTTGTTAATTAGTAAGGATTAGAAAGCATTAATAAGTTCCACTGCATTGAAATAAAGTCGTTCACTTTTTCTAATCCTGATTATTATTTTTTAAGCTTATTTTGACAAAATCAAGCTATGGATTTGAGATGTCTATCTGTCTGTCCCCCCCCCGCCCCCCGATGAAGGGAAGGAACCATAAGTAGGCCAAATTAAATGTCATTTAAATACAGTTTTAATTTGACAAAGTTAGGTATTATCAATTATTATAAGTTATCCTCTTTAATAACAAAGGGATACGTAAGATACAAAAAACGCGAACGTAGTGGGCGCTTACTTAACCCACGAATAATAAAAATAATGTTAAAATAAGCTAATAATAGTGTTCAATCTTGTTTTATTCATTCCTATGTAAGGAATTTTTAGATTTTTAAAGTATTAATAAAATTAATGTTTATGATAAGAATGTATAACATATGAGTTGATTTCAAAATTAATTTAAAATTTCAGACATATTTTAAATATAGTTAGAATATTCATGGATTATGAAAGCCCTCACTTCGGTTGCGTTTTTGCAATTCGATGTTTGGTTTTATTTGTTATTAAAAAAATATTAATTAACTTTGATATAAATTTTTTATCTTAACCAAATGCGGAGATTCCCGAATGTTGACAATCCTGCAAAAACTTGTTTCACTGAAATTTTATATTATTATTTAAAATGATTGAAATTTGATATCAGTATTTTACCTAATATTAATCGATGTTTTGCTATCACAATTAAATAAATGATGCAAATCCGTAATAAAAATGAGATCGAATGTAACTTCATTTTAAAAATATAATTCTATAAATGAAATTTACATTACTTTCCAGATTTAAAAATTAATGTTACATTAACTAATGAAAAAAACGACAATTTATAAATATGATTGTTTAAATTTTTATTTCAATATATTGCAGGCAATTTATTTATTCATATTTAATCAGCTTATTTGTTATAATCACAGCCAACAATATATTTTATTTACTCA
>JAQIYA010000634.1:0-18192 GCA_034699355.1 Microtritia minima
AATCGCCGCTGAAAGCGCACCACCGGATCGGCCCACAGGTCGCTCAAGTCGATCGACTTGCCCTTCGCCCTCACGTCAGGATGCTTTTTGCACAGCAGCCAACCCATGTGGCAGAAGAAGAAGCCGCGGTTCGAGTTGTGCGGATCGGCGTCGGTCTCCGAGTATTTGTGATGCACGCGATGGTCGCGACACCACTCGTAGATGTCGTTCTGGAGAGCCATAGTCTGGAAAATTGCGAGAAGAACGCGGAGCGGGAGTCGCGCCCGAAACGAGCGGTGACACCAGAGCCGATGCGCGCCGGCCTGCACGCCCATCGAACTGGACACGGCCACGAACCACATCCAGACCAGCGACCGCCAGTCGCCCACACCGATCACACCCAAGTAGAAGGCGTAGAGCGCGAGCGCGTGCAGAGCGAGCATAGCGATCACATTACGCCACACTATCTCTATGGGCCGCGTCTCGCTCTGGACAGCGCTCTCCAGTTTATTCTCGCTCGTCGATGGCAGCCGATGCTGCTGTTCAGTGAGCATCGTTGTGGTTCAAGTGAAACTCAATTTCGGTTTCGCCAGCGATTAAATATTTTTCTCTCTCTCACTCAATGCGCTCTCAACACCATTTGAAAATCGCAAACTAATAGCGCTCCTATTATCGATATATAATGTGGTAATATTCGCGATTTTTTCCGATCAGACCGTCGCACACCGATGTGTGCGAGCGTTTTTCGATAAACTTTTCACACCGTGAACTATAAAAATACCGGAAGCGAAAACAGCCACTTGACCTCCGCTGTGATGAGTGCTTTCAAGAAGAAAGAGGACTTTTTTACTTTCTTTTTCTTATTCTCTATTTTCTTGGGCTTTGATGAGAGAAAAAAACTACTTGAACTACTTTTTGACGTTTATAAATGTTGTGAAAAAATTTATGACATTGCTTTGAAAATATATAATTTGCTTATATTGTAGATTAAAATTTATTGATATCAATTAGATATTAATTAAATTGAATTGACTTCAATAATCATTTGTTTATTTATTTATTTTTTCGTTTGTCAAAATTATCATCTTTTATCTGTAATATATTATTTATGATAACCCCTAAACATACTTAAACAAAATTTATTATTGTTAACTTAAATCTATACAACTAATTAAATTTATTTTCGCCTATTATTGCAACTTAAACTTTAAAATATTATTTATTTAAATATTTGTCTTGGTTTATATAAATTATGTCAATTATCACTTGTAAGAACAATAATTGTTTTTTAAATTAATATCTAAAGTAAATAATTTTAAAAACTACGTAATATGTTTATTGACGAGAGTCACTTATTATCATATAAGTTAAGTTTAATTATTCTCCTTAAAAGTTTAAAACCTCTAACTTTTTATGCAAAAATTTTATATTTATTATTATTTTATCCTCTGTCTAGACAAACCGGATTTACGCGATATTTTGCTTTAGAGCAATGATAATTAGTTGCCTAAACTAAAACCTTATGCAAGTAGTGCTAAAAATTTCAGGTTTAAGCAAATTAATTCAATTGATTTTTTTTTGAATAACAGATTCACAAATAAAATAATACTATTTTCACTCTATGTCTATTTATATGCTTTTTATGCTATATTTCTATCATATATATATATATTAATAATTTAATATATTAATTTGCAAATAACTTTGTTATAAGAAAATCTTTAAATTTATAATTTAAAAATAATAACATCAATACTTAAATTGATTATAAAAATTTTGATTTAAATAAACTTATTCAATCATTTCTATAATTTTCTCTTTAGCCTAAATAATTGAATTTATTTATTCTATAATATTACAATTGTGACTTTATTATCAGTGAATGTTTGAATTTAGTTCAAAGCATGAAATTTTCAACTACTTATGTTTAATTTAAATAAATTAAAAGAATGGCAGTAGTTTTTATTGACGATATTTAGTAAAATTATCGAATATGCTCTTTAAACGAGTCATAAGTATTTTTTTTTATTTTGGAAATTATTAAATAAGCAAATGATTTATTGAACAAACTAAATACGAGAAAAATGAGTTCAATTGGGATAATTTATAGCAATTATTTTTATGAATGAATTCATTTATAATAAATTATCTATAAAAAAACAAAATAATGATGTTATCAATATTTAAATTATATTCAAATCATTAGTATATTATTTATGTATTTTGTGGAAAACTTGTTAATATTATGTTAATCATTGTATTAAATATCACTTCCTATTTTTTAATTCAATTTAAATAAAATCACTTTAATTTATAAATTTTATTTTGCTTATATAACATTTGTTTTATATAAGGAGAAAATTCTCCTAAAAAATTGTCAAAATTATTAAACAAATTGTTTAAATATATTTACTATAACTAATTAAACTCTTTTGTAAAATTATATTGATTTTAACCTCTAACTAACAAAAATTCATGACAATGTATAACAAAAAATTATGAAATTATAGTAAAATGACAATTATCTTGTCTGCAATTTGGTGGACAGAGAATAGTAGGCGACACATCAAAAACAATTTTATAAAATTTTTAAAAATTATTTAAATCTTTTTAGTCTAATGTAAAATTAGAATTATAAATTTTCGTGTTTAATACAAAGTAATTAAATTTTGAATTTAATATCATTGGAATGCACTTCTGTTGTCATATCCTTGATTGGAGCCATAA
The DNA here is from genome assembly GCA_034699355.1 of Microtritia minima. NCBI lineage: Eukaryota > Metazoa > Arthropoda > Arachnida > Sarcoptiformes > Euphthiracaridae > Microtritia > Microtritia minima. Next base: position 2,707 of record JAQIYA010000634.1, read on the forward strand.
ATGGCGTAAAAGAAGTAAACATAATAAAGAAGATAATCACTAGTAAAACACACACTTAACTGCGATTACATGTTATAATAAAATGTAATGATTTTATTGTTCTAATAAAAAGCGTTTAAGAACTAAAATAAATTTCAAATTAGTTTTATCTGACGATGTAAACGCTAATTAGTTTTTTTTTCAAAATTTGAAATGTTTAGGCTTAATATGTCATTAAATATTGTTAAATACTTTGTTAAAATTATTTTATTTATATTAATATTTAACAAATTTATTAATTGTAAAAATCTATATGAAAATGAATATTTTAATGATGATTACGATCTAAATAATAATAATAATAAATTGTCAAATATGTTAAATCAAACTAGTTTTTACTTAATTGAATCTAACTCAGGTAATTAATTTTAAATATTTATTAATATTAATTTAATTAATTAATGGATAAATTATTAAACTAATAATAATTTAAAATAAAGTATGTTTATTTTAAGTCAAAGTACATCCAAACCAAACATTTTCCCAATAACTAAATTTCTAACCTAATCCAACCCATATAAACGTGATATCTTTCTTAAAAGTCTTATTTCACATCTTATACTATTTGTCATGAATTCTAGACAAAACAAACCTCATATTCATAATTAATCGTTAGAACATAATCTCATTATATCCCAACTTTAAGGACTTCTATTAAACATAAAAATTAATTTTACACTTCTAAACTGTTACCAAAATCTCTTTTTACAGGTTTTATCGAACAGTATTAAGTTTCTTTATATAAAAGTTACAAAAGTTGGATTAACTTTTGTTGACCGCATAGGATTATTTGATATGAGCAGTTAAAGCCAACTTTGAAAAGCTTTAAAAATTGATTTTGGTCACACTTTATCATATATTCTATGATATATAGAGTGATTTTTTTACGTGTCCGGGTTACAGACGTTAACCCGCTCTGACTTTTCTTAGAAAAGCATGTGAGTCTATATCACAAGCCCTTTAATATAAAAGTATTGATTAAAAGATTAAGGATTAAGATTAAAGGACACTCTCAACAGTTAAAATATCAATTTGAGTGACCAAATATTGACTATTTAAACAATCATTAAACTTAAAGTAAAAGCGGGAAAAGTTCAATCAAGTACCTGTCTGTGACCCGGACACGTAAAAAAATCACTCTATATTTTCGCATTCATATAATTTATTAAAAAACAAGTCTATACACACTTTAAGTTACTTTTTCTTTAAAATTTCACATTTAATAACGAATATTTTATATTTTTAGTATTACTCCGTTCTTTAACCAATTAAAAATTTCCGAAATTTGTTATAAATTATATTCTTATAATTTACCCAAATTTATATTTAAAAATAATTTTAAATAAATTGTTACCAAACCAGGCTCTGTACTCCGATGGGACGCTATTATAAATGACAATTTTGGAGTTTATGGATTAACTTTTGACATCAACATTAGCACTTGTGTTCCATCAGTGTTTTACTTATTCGATTTGGAGGCAATTGAGAACACAAATAATTATACAATTAAGCTTAACTTATTCGATTCGTCGATAACATCTATGTTATGGCAAACCAATTCATCCATGTATGCGATGAGCGATAACGATGCCTACAATGTGTCAGTGTTTAGCCTAACAGAATCATCTAACTATACGTATACCATTATGGATGTTCAAAGTCAGAACTATCTGTTTCCTCAAAGATTGTATAATCTAGACTATGAGCTCAATTTTTTGAGCGCAACCAATTTCGATGCCGGCGAATGGATTTTGGTTCCCTATACTGGTGATAGTCTTCAGCAGAGCATAATTGATATGAGAGAGTTTGTGGAAAAAGTTATGAGTGAAAACTTATCTAATAGTGTGGTGAATATATTGGATATTTTGTTAAAGAGTAAAAATCGATACGAAACAACTGAAAACAAAGTAATCGCTGATTATCGAGATTTAATCAGCAAATTGAAAAAATCTAAGCCATCGATTAATGATGTGGAAAATAAATATTATGTGCTTAAAGATATGATCTCAGGTAAATTATTGAAATAAAAGCGAAATCAATTGTTTCTAACTTATGTAAACATATGCAGATCAAAATTTATGTTGGGATGGATATACGGATAGCGATGGTCTCAATTTTGGTCTCTTCTATAGCAACGACCCGTGCTTTCCAGTCGATTGGTGTCTCTTCGAAATGATCGCAATGGACAGCAACTCGTATCTCATTCAAAACAAGCAAACCAACGGCTATTTATACCAGGATTCTGACTCAACAAATGATTACAGCGCTAATTACTTATCATTAGCTAATCATACTGATAATAATTTATACACAATGATTTCGCTGCCAAACGGATACCGAGTGATTCAGAGCTTTTACAGTGCGCACAAGCTGTCCAATTGGCTGTTTTATAACTTCGATCACGGCTTTTATCAAATTAATAGCTACTATGATAGTGATGATAAAAATGCGAATTTTTATATTGCGAATTATACCACTCCTCCCTCTGCCACTACAACTGTTGATCCTTCAATCACTTCTATCACTGATGAGACCATTGAGGCAAACGTGACCACTACTGAGTCAACCAATCTTTCATTTAAGACTAAATTTAATATGCAATTATATGTGGGATTGTTTTTATTAATAATCATTTTGTATTTATCTAATACAGATAAAGTTTCATAAATTCACGCTCTGTATAAAATCACAACATGTCTAATATCACACAACACTTTGGTTCCATCAATTGGGACTTATGTTAAGCATAGGATTTAATTTCGCACCTCTATATTTTCACTTTCACATGTTTTTTGAAAACTAATTTAGTCAATTAATGTAATTTTTCTCTCTATAATTTCACATTTAATAATTGATGAAAGAAAAATTAAGTCAATTTTCCATTCTGTTAAATAAATCACTTCATTAATTGCTGATATATATATATATATATCAAATTTAATTGATTTATTTAGTATTATAAATATATGTTCCAACTTTATCCCTCTCTATTTTCACACTTTATAATTTCACATATCGTAAAATATTCGGTCCCAAGTGTTTGAATTTATATAGGTTTCTCTGTATTATTTATAGTAAATGCAGTATTATATGTAACATTCGGTGTAAAATAGTGTTCGTAAGTTAGATTTCACATCTGTTAGATTAACATTTTCTAATAAGAGCGATCATAATTTTTGCATTATGAATAGGAAATGTAATCTTTTTTAAATTTCAGATTAGCTTACATTTATTCCTTATTTAAATATTTTGATTGTTATTAAATTTTATAACATTTTATGAGAATTGCAATATTTTCTGAAATAATGTGTGACGAAAGACTTATAATGTTATAATGTTATAGTTTTATCTATAAAGCATATTTTGACAAATTTTAATTAATTACATTTTGATTATAATTATATTTTTTTTTATATTAATAAAGCAAATTCCATGAAAAACTCGCAAAATTCTTATGAAAATAAACAATATTTTTATTCGAACAAAATGCATAGCAAAGCACAACAATGTTTGAATAACAATATTATGCATAAAAACAATTTTTCTAAACAACATAAGTTCGAAATTATTAATTATTAAAAGCAGAAAAAATGCCACTTTATGCCAAAATATGCCAAAACTTTATAAAAAGGGCTTAAATGACAAATTTAATTATAAAAAGTTAAATATATATAGTTATAAATATCTACCATATAAAAGATATGCGAATAATATTACTATACCTATTCATAAATTTTGTAATGGTTGGAAAAAAATTTATATAATAATCTTGAATTTGTTGATGAGTTGATTTATTATTATTCGCTCTACAATTTCTTGGCATATCCGTGATTAAAGCAATAAATGGCGTAAACACGATAATCAAGATAATCTCTAGAAAAGACAAAAAGAAATGTGATTGCGTAATAACAACTATATTACATTATATACTAAGATAACTTTTTTTTCTTAAATAGTTACTTCGTTCGGTAAAGAATCCAATAATAAAATTGGTTTTATTTATTAATATAGCAAATTTGTCATTTTAAAATTTGCAATGTCTGAGCTACTAATATCATTAAACGCTATTTTGATTATTAAACTTATATTGATTTTATTAATCTCTAATAAATTTGTTGAATGCAATACTAATAAAGAATATTCTAATGTTAATTTGGATGTAAAAAATAATAAATTGCCAAAGATATTAAACCAATCTAGTTATTACATTATTGAATCAAATACAGGTAAACTATTTGAATTATTTATTAATTTATATATAGTGTATATAATTAATCAATGAAATAGAATGCTTTTAAAATGTTGTTAAATTTATTAAATTATAATTAAATTAAACTTGTTGTCAAACCAGGGTCTGTACTTCGATGGGACGGTACGACAAACGACACGTTTGGATTCCATGGTTTGACTTTTGATTTATTGAGTTTCGACATTAATTGCGTTCCGCAAGTGTTTTACTTATTCGACTTCGTTGCGATAGAAAATACTAATCATTTTATGATTAAAAATACACTATTAAATATTTCGATCTTTAATATATTATGGCCGACAAATATAATGTATGGGTTAAGCAATAATGATACCAAGAATGGTCGTGTGTCAGTGTTTAGCGTAACAGAGATCTCCAACAATATGTTTAGCATTATGGATGCTCAAACTCGATCCTATTTGTTTCCGCAAAGAGTTTATAACGCAGATTATGAGATCAATCTGATGAGTACCACAGATTCAGATGCGGGCAAATGGATTTTGGTGTCCAACTCGGAAAATAATGCACACCAGAAAATAATTGACTTAAAAAGGTTTGTTCGAAAATTTTTAAGTAAAAAATGAATTTTATTGTATAATTATATATTAATCAGTAAATATGGTAATAAGACTGTTGCAAAAAGTGATCGTCTAGAATACGAGTTAATTGACGAATTGAAAAAAATCAATCCATCGTTTGTTATTAACACCGATCAGATCGAAAATAGGTATCACGCGATTAAAGATGTCATCTCAGGTAAATGAATTTCATTTGAATCAATCAAATTCGCTTTAAGCAATTGTTTGAAAAAAAATTTAGATCAAAAATTGTGTTGGGATGGAAATAGCGATAGCGATGGTCTAAATTATGGTCTTATTTACGACTCGAAGCCGTGCACACCAGTCGATTGGTGTCTCTTCGAAATTATCGCATTGGCTAACAATACGTTTCACTTTCGAAACAGACAAACTAAGGGCTACTTATATCATGATTACAACGCCCAGCAAGGATACGGCTTTCATTACTTAACGCAAACTAATCTCAAAGACAATAATTTATACGCTATGATTTCACTGCCAAACGGATACAAACAGATTCGGAGCGTTCAAACTTCGCGTTACTTATCTAATTCTCTGTTTTATAACTTTAATCACGGCTTGTATCAAATTAATAGCTACACTGACAGTGGAGATAAAAATGCAGTTTTTTTCATTTCAAATTATACCACTCCTCCCAAGAGTACTACAAGTACGACCACTGAGTCTACAGATATACCCACTATTACTAAACCTTTTACTAGTATAGAGACCTTAATTTCTACAATTGAAAGACTGCAATCAATGCTTCAATCAATGTTTAAATCAATTATTCAATCAATCCTTAAATCACTGCAACAAATATTCAAACGGCACTAAATTAAATTACTGGTCAGATCAGAGATTCAAATTAGACCACTAAAATCAACAAACTTTTTACTTAAGATTGAAATTAATAGGCTTTTATATTCAGGGTTTTATATATATGATATCCTGTATTTATGGAAATTTTGGTTAATCTTGGATATCATTGTTACCTGAAAGGGAACCCAAAAGTCACAGAAATAACTTGTATTATTAGAATGTAAACAAAGAGTTCTCATTTCAAAATGTCTATCTTTTTACATTCAGATTTACTTGATTTAATTAACAATAATAAACTCATTGAATGGTGCCAATCATAAGGTTTATTTCCGACTAATCAAAAATGTTTAAAATGTAATGAAAAGTGCAAATCAATAGCTTTAAAAGATTAGTTTTAATTTCTAAAATATAAATATAGCATTAAATTTTACTTTTAAATTACTTTTGGGTTCCCTTTGAGGTCGCAATCATATCCAAGATTAACCAAAATTTTATATTTATTTTACAGTGTGAATGCTATTAACTTTAAGTGCAAATTTATCATTAATGATCGTAAACTGATAATGATTACGGGTTATCAAATTATACAAATTTTGAAAATTGTCCGAAACCGAAATTAACTTTTTTTCTTTGTATTGAGCACTGGAAAAGAATCAAATTAAAGAATTAAATTAGACTATTAGTTTTTATAATTTTCCTTTATTTTGAATAATTCAAATTTTGTCTATTTGTAAAAAATTCTATTTGAAAATAAATCAATATAAATTTTTTTTTATAAAATGTTAGTTATGCTAACATGATATTCTTATAAATTTTGAAATATATATTCTTATTACTGCTACGCTTAAATTATTGCTTTACAAAATCTAAAGCTTTAGAAACAATTCAAAATTTAGTAATTCAGTTAATGTGGTAACCCTTACACATTACAAACTATACATAAATGATGAATAATATTATAAGTTTTATCATATACTTCCGACAAAAAATAAATGTTCACTGCTTTACTTAATTTTCTTTATTAATACTTAAACATTTTACTTTTAATGGCAAAAATTCTGCATATTTATCTAATATTAAATTGTTTTATTTCAATCTTTAAACTTTTGTATTTTTTAAAATGTCAGCTCTGTATAAAATTTATTTATACAAAATACCGTTTGTTGTACTTTTTTATATTGTCTTAATCTATATTATATCAACACAACTTCTATTAAGTAATCACTTGTTATCAATTGATAAATAATTAAAATATATTTTTTCAAACAAGATTTAGTTTTAAAATCATTCATCAAATAAAAGCAATAATTTAATAAAAATTATGTTTAGTAAAACAGTGTCACTGTATTATGATTTCTAAATAAAAAAATGATCACAAAAATGAGTAATAATTAATCAGGAGTTGCACTCTTTTAACAATAATCTCGAAGATAGCTAATGTTTTATAGTTAGAGCTAATCCTGGTCTCGAGGCTTCAAAATCATAGTCTTAGCGATGGCATAGATGTTGTCATAAATGGATCGATTAAGAATACCCTCTCCTATTTCGATGCCCTTATAGAGAGTCTCCGGATAAATGAACGCGCGCGACAGTATCGATGTCGGCACGTGTCGCGTGAAGTACGAGTTCAGGTGAGACTCGTCGTCCACTTTGGCCTGAATGCCACGACTCCGGTCGCGAACGGTGTTGGCGGCCAACTCGTTCACCAGCCGTTTGAAGTGTTTGCTCTTTCCGGCGAAAATGTGAGCCGAAAAGTAGGGTAAGTATTGCTGGAAATACGGGTCCGTATAGGCGGCCGACTCTTTGCGCGTTTCGTACGGATAGCGTAGCGGCTGAACGCCGGCGTGACTCAGACCGACTAAGTTGGACAGCAGTTCCTCACAAACGTCAGCGACGAACAGGTTGTCGGTGTCGATCCACACGTAATTCGTAAACGGCATTGAATTACTAGCGTTCAGTTTTTTCTCCCACTGTTCAATCGTGTCGGCCATGAATTCGTAGCGCCGGTCAGAGTCGAGAGGCCAACCTTTTTTCTCTTTGCGTATGATATGAATGCGCGAGACGTTCAGACCGTACGGCGCGCTCTCGTTGTAGATGTCGGTGATGTTGTGATTGGTGAACACGAAATACTCGACCCGAACGTGATCGCGGCCGACACACAGATACAGTTCGCTCATTACGATCATCTCGATGGCCAGCTTTAAGTACGGCTTTCCGAGTCCGATCGTGAATACGCCGACTCGGTATTTGATGGTCGAATTTGATGGTGCGGTGTTTGGCGGAGGAGAGTGACGAGAGTCGATCAGATTGCAGACCATTATGTCCGGCGATGACCACTGATGAATCGATTTGGGAATGCATAGGAATAGCGCGAGTAAAATGGCTATAATTAATGCTAAAACAAGCAATTTCTGGCTGAAGGGTAGTCTATTGTAAACATTTGCCATTTTATGGTTACCTAAGCAATCAAATCTAAAGGTATTACGAAACAATCGGATGCAGAGTCTGATTAAGTTTTGACATGTGTTTTGCGAGATAACTAATAAACGAAACAAAACAGTTGTTGTTTATAAAAGTTTTACAGTCTATAACGTGCGGTTTTTTAACAATGTATCTAATTTTTTCGATAAGTGCAAATAAAATTTCTCGCGCGCGCCGGTACTGAAAATTTTATGAAATTATTAAAATGATTATAAATAATTTAAATTAAAATATTACTAGTCATTGTTGCCGCGGCTTCTCCGCTATAAAAAGTTATTATTTTATTAAATATAATTCTTTCTTTTATTGTTGAATAATGCTTTTTTTAAAATTTAAACAATTAAAATTAAAAATCATTTTTATTTTACAGTTTAAAAATTATTAAATTTTTTTTTTAAAACTCAACAATAGAAAGTATTGTTGGCAACTCACGGACTGACACACTGACACACTTTATTTTTTTAATAAGTTATACAGATTGTTTAAAATATATTTAAAATATTTTAGTTTACATTTATATTACAGCAAGTATTTGTATTTAAAATATATATATATTTGATTCTTGACTTTGATTTTGATTTTGACATAAACATATTTATTAATTAAGACGAGCGTTGTGTACACATCTTCAGCTGATAACTCTTGTAGCTCTTAATAACTCTTATCTCTACTAATCCGGTAAAATAGCTTCAAGTTTAAACCTCAACTTATATAATTTTTTGCAATAAAGTCAATGACTTGTAAACAAAAACCTTATGATTGTATATTTTTCACTTAACCGTTTAAAATGATTTTCTTAAGCTAAATATTTTATTTAGTTATCTGTTTTTTAATCAATAATTGACACCAAAATAAAGAAACCAACAAATTTTTAAAAATGGTTTTTAAATTTCTTATATAAAATTTAATAAATAAACTATATTCCATTTATAATTCAATTTAAAAAGTTTTTATTAATATAATTTCAATTTTAATAATTTTCCAACTTATCTCTTAAATTAATAATAAAATTCAAAATTATAATTTTATTCAATATAATTTTTTAGTTTTTACAGACGAACAAATAAATTAAATAAGTAAATTTATTAACTTGTATTACATTTTTTTTTTGTAAAATCAATGTATATATTTACATATTTTAAAACCAATTAATTTTCGTAATTTAACTATTTATTTAAAATTATGCAAAACTTTTGATCATTATTTAAAGTTATAATTTTTAAAAAATTCTATGTACAAATATATAAAAAAGTATTATTTGCCGTATTTTGTCCAATAAAATAACATTTACAATATACAGATCTGTTTAATGAACTTTTTCTTTAACTCATAGATATTTTAATAGTGTCTTAAACAAACTTCAAACAAATCTTAATCTCAATAAGGTTAGAGAAAAAGTAAACACTTCTCGTCTGTGTATTATATAACATAACAATAAATGATAACGAGATTAGTTTACAATCTGTCGACAATGGATTAACCAAAACATTCAATATTTACCTCACTCTTCTTCTAATCATCAGCCCATGGTTTGTTCACCATATACGTTGCCATCGCGTATATCTTATCATAAATTTTTCGATCCAGAATACCGTCACCGGTCTCGTGACCCCAAAAACGGAGCTCGGGATAGACAAACGCTCGCGACAGTATCGATGTCGGCACGTGTCGCGTGAAGTACGAGTTCAGGTGAGACTCGTCGTCCACTTTGGCGTTAATACCGCGACCGCGATCGCGGATTGTGTTGGCGGCCAACTCGTTCACCAGCCGTTTGAAGTGTTTGCTCTTTCCGGCGAAAATGTGAGCCGAAAAGTAGGGTAAGTATTGCTGGAAATACGGGTCCGTATAGGCGGCCGACTCTTTGCGCGTTTCGTACGGATAACTTAACGGATTAACGCGGGCGTGACTCAGACCGACTAAGTTGGCCAACAGTTCCTCACAAACTTCGCCGACAAACAGGTTGTCGGTGTCGGTCCACACGTAATTCGTGAATTGCATTGAATTACTAGCGTTCAGTTTTTTCTCCCACTCTTCAATCGTGTCGGCCATGAATTCGTAGCGTCGGTCAGAGTCGAGAGGCCAACCTTTTTTCTCCTTATAGACGATGTGGACGCGCGACATATCCAGACCGTACGGCGCGCTCTCGCCGTAGACGTCGGTAATGTTGTGATTGGAGAATATGAAGTACTCGACGCGCACGTAATCGCGATTCGGACACACGTACACTTCGCTCATCACCACTGTCCTCATCGCCCATCGCAGGTATGGCTTTCCGAGTCCGATCGTGAACACACCGATTCGGTACTTGACTGGCGAGTGGACGGCCGGCGGGGGTGAAGGGTTGGCAGAGTTGCTAAAATTGCAGGTTTTGATGTTGAGGTTGGGAAGACCTAAGATCGCCAATTGGTGGTCCAAAAAGGGGGTATTCGCGAATATAACTACCAATCCGGTGGAAATTAATGCGTAAATCATAAATTTGAAATTAAGAATTGCTCGCAAATAAATGTACGCCATTTTTGAAAAGCTTGGCAACCATTATAATAATACTCTGATTGATAATACGAGTTTTATTAGCCGATACGCGTGATAAAAGCATAAAACTTTGTGAAGAAGTGTGACGACAAAAAAATTTCTATATATGGGTTGTCATTGAAAGTTTTTAGCAATTATAGTTTTAATATCTTTTGCTAATATCGTTATGAAAAAAACTGTTATTATTGTAATAACAATTATTGTTATAATTATTATATTGTATTTTTTATATTATACAATGTATATAAAAAACTATAATATATTTTCGATAATATAACGTTATCCTTGTAACACTTTTCCACTAGAAGTCGACACTGTCAAGACCGTCGATTACAGACAGTGGTTTTGTCGCTGTTAGCAGCTGTATGGGCCGACGCGAGTGGTGGACAGGTGGTCAACTCATTGCGAGCAGAGATTGTTGGAAATGACAGTCTTCGGATATACGAGCACTACCTCTCGACACCTTAAACCATTGAATTAAACCATTTACAAATGCCTCTATAATTTTTTAAATTCTCACTGCCGGTAATCGGGAATTACACTGAGATTATATAAAGCAGAAAATTCTACCTAAAAATTAATTTTCAATTTCATAAAATAATTCTATATATACATAATCTACTGGAAGTTGTAGGACACAAAAAATTTCGCACTTATTTTTACTTTTCTTATAATGCAATCTTACAAAAATTTAGATCCTGCTTAACTTTATTAATCTTTAAAAAGTTTAATTAATAGAATAATAAAATCTTCCCACATTGGTTTTTATCTTAATTGTCATATAAAAATTGCGGCAAATTATTAAAAGAGAAACTACTAATCAAACCGATTATGAGACATATAATATATTAAATATATTTATTTGAATATTACATAATTTAAAATCAATACTTAAGATTTTAAAACTATAATATTTTACAAAAAGATAACCTGATTTTAAATGTGACTTAAAAATTACTAACAAATTTAAAATACATAAATCAGGTTAAATCAGTAAAACCCGTCTAATGGTTGTCACAGCAATTAGCAGATAATTTTATCATAATACGCATTGTAAAGATATTTTCATTATATCCTTAAACATTATATGCAATATAGTATATTTTGAACAATTTGAGTTATCATATAAATTATATATTTATTTCTTATGAGTCAATTAATTGCGGTATAAATAAAAATAATAATATGAGTTTGTGCACAATATTTGAGTTTATTTGTCGAGATTTGACAATAATATTTTTGATTTATTTTTGTTAATATATTCATATTAAATCTAAAAAATTACATTTTAACTTTGAATAATATCAAATTGAATACAGATATTGTTTTTTTAATGATAATTTAATTAAAGAATTAAGAAAATAATTTAAATTTTATAATGAATATTTAGAATTATAACATACTATTGATAACTAGATTACTAAGTTTTAAACTATTATATAAAAATAATATGTTTTAAATTTAAATAAAATAAAATTAAAATTTTTATAAAACTCTGTTATTACAAAATATATATAAATTCTTTTAAAAGTACCAAATATTTTAATGAACAACAAGCTTTAATGATTAAATATTAAATTAGTTTATAAATAATATTATTGATTTTTATTGTAAAAAGAGATTTTTATTTTATTCTAATTACTATTTATGCTAATTATTTTATGCTTAATTTAATTATCGTAACTTTTTGAATTTCATACGTTTTTAATAAATTTCACTCTTGCAACCTCTTGTTAGAACCCTTTGGCACACGTAAAAAGCAGTTATTATTTTTATGATCCTAATAAAAGCTAGCAATTGTTACATTTAATAGCATTGAAATATTATTATATCAATCGTCGTTTAGGCACCAGAAATTTTTTTTCTTGTTAATGAAAATATGAAATTACTTTAAAATGTTTAAATATAATTTCAATCTAATAGATATTAATAGTTTTGTGTGCTATACATTGTATTTTATCCAACTTTTTAAAATATAATATTAATAATATGAAAATTTTAAACCTCTCAACTTTATTGATTAGTTTTATATTTTATAAAGAATCAATTATATGCGATAATGTTAATCACGATTATTATTATGAAGCCGACAGAATAATGCAATCTAAACATAATATTAATTCCAATAATTTGATTGAATCGCCAAAACTTTTGAACGATTCTAATTATTATTATATAATCGAAAATAAAACAGGTATTTATTCTTAAATTTAAATATATTTAAATTTATTGTATTATTCTAGCCCTCACCTTAACCTTCACCCTCACCTTCACCTTCACCTTCATTCTCACCCTCACCTCACCCTCACCTCACCCTCGATGTCGCTTTCATACTATATTATTTATTTTTTTATTTATTTCTAACTCACTTTACACTAAAATGAATTGACTAATAAAATAATTGGTATAATGCTTGGTCTCAAAAATTGAAAATATTTAGTTTTTTATTGATACAAAATTTACGAATAAATCTAATTAAACAAGATTTGCATCATTTATAGTACATTTATTTAGAGACAAATTGAAGTTATTTAATCACAGATAGCACGCCACGATCAGCTGCAGTACTTATTTTTTGTTTGAAGACATTTTAATAGCCGTTCGACAGTTGTTTTTGTTTTGTTTTGTTTTTTGGTGTTTTAAGCATCAATAAATTAATTCTATCTCTCAAATCTTTATAATTATCAATTCTCCCACCCTTTTTGGTTTAATTAATCCCAAAAATTCTCAAATGGTCTCATGAAAAAATGTTGGAATGATAAAAGATTTACTTTATGTGTTGAGACGGTTAAATCATAGATTTGCACTAAAATTAATTATTTTATGAGTTGTTTGGAATTTAAAAAATTTAAATCTGATAATTAGAATTGATATCCGTTGACAAATCTAAAAGTAAATACAATAACGTATTACAAATTAAACACAAAGATTTAATATTCTCTTATACTTTGATTTTTTAATAAAATTTTAATTGTCGGCTCTATTATGAGAAATTTTTCATAAATGTCAGCTAATTATCCCACAAAGGGTTGGCACAACTGCTAATTGCATAGTCATTAGTAGCTTTAATTTTCTATTATAATAACTTTTATAATTTTTTGCAGTATAAGAATTCTTTGCCAAATCTATTTTATGAAAATCAAAGAAAGATTAAGGTTTACTTAAAAAAGGCTTAATCGCTGAATAATTTTCAATTGTAAACGCAATTTGATCTTAACTCGAGTTGAATAATGATTAATAATAGCAAAAATCTTAGCAAACATAACAAAATAGTGAACAATTGTAAATAAATGTTTACACATTTAATTCAAATAAAAAGGTGCTGTACTTCGTTGGGACTCTAATGAATACGATAACCTGTTCGGCTTAACCTTTGACATGAACGTCAGTTCATGCGTTCCGAACGTCTTCTATCATTTCGATTTCGTGTCGGCCGACAATGGCAGCGGAATCATGATTCGATTCCCGCTGCTCGACGTGTTCGTGACCAATATCTCGTGGCTCAATACGTACGGCCTGACTACCGACACATCGCTCGTATTCAATGTGCAGCAAAACGCTGACCAAACCTACGTCTTTCAAGACGTGAGAACCACTTACTATTTAGTCGCCGAACGGCTATTCAGCACGACATACGCCATAAACCTATTGCACGGCTCGTATTTGGCGCGTGACTGGACTGTGGTTGCGATACCGCAAGAGATGGCGGACCACAGTATGCAACAGTTTCGACAATTGAATTCTGAATTTAAAGATAAGCCACGAATCAGCAAAAACATTGCGAATAAATTAAATATAATAAATAGCGAACAGAATTTGAAAGTAAATGCATTTGTCGACAGAAATCAATTTTTAAAAGCAAAAATTAGAGCAAAAAATAAGAAAAAAATGTTTTCAATATTAAAAAATACCGTAAGAGAAGAGGTGACGTATCACACCTTAAGAGATGTACTTTCAGGTAAATTGTATGCGATAAAAAAATATGTATCAAATTTTGATGTTTTCTATTATTATTTCTATTATCCTTATGACAGGTGAGAGCCTGAGTTGGGACGGAACTAATAATGGCGTCAACTATGGTTTGACATACGATTCGAAGCCGTGCACACCTATTGATTGGCTATTATTCAAACTGATAGAAGTGGACGAAAACACGTTTTACATACAGAACAAACAAACGAACGCCTATCTATATCAGGATAACTCTGTGACAACTTATAGCGCTAACTATTTGAGCACACGATCTGTAACTGATTCAATAAATTCAATGAATTACACGATGGATGTGTCAGATTCTGGTGTTCTCATTCGCAACGTTCAAACCGGCAATTACTTATCGCAATGGGTTTTCTATAATTTCGAAAACAATATCTATCAAGTGAACAGTTATGGCGATTCGTCGCGATATGTTTATTTCACTCTATCTAATGTTACGGTAGAAGTGCCGACAACAACGACTGTCCCGTCGATGAGCACAAGTGATCCTATATATTTAAGTACTTTAGACACAATTGAGACCACGGAATACACAACAGAATATACGAGTACAGAATTTTCCACGGAAAACACAGAAACCACAGAATATTTTTATGATTCAACTTCTACTGAATATATAACAGAATATCTGAGTACAGAAACGGAAAGTCCGGAATCGACTACAGAATATTTGAGTACAACATCAGCTGAAGAAAGTCCAGAAACAACAACAGAATATTTGAGTACTACAACGGAAAGTCCAGAAACCACTACAGAATATTTGAGTACTACAACCGAAAGTCCTGAAAC
>JAQIYA010000635.1:0-18184 GCA_034699355.1 Microtritia minima
AGATTTTTAATAAAAAGATGTATTTAAATAGCAACTAAGTATAAATTTGTGAAAATTCACTATGTTTTCTAATATATTTTTTAATTGACCGTATATGACATCCGTTTATTGAATTAACATTGAAAATTTCCGGTCCGACCGAATATGACCTCCGTTTTTACTTTTTTTAGCTGACTGTAAACGATCCTCTCTATATATAACTTATATTGGATTAGTAGTCGTAGTGGTCACTAGCCTTAACAAACACTCTTTTTTTGTTAAATTTCTAATAAAACATTACTTATATAAGTTTGTTATTCATATTAATCTGAATTTCATACTGTATTAAATAAGATAAATTGAAATCAAAACATTTTATACTCAAATACGAGCTTTGTGTAACTCGTAAATCAACTCAAGTATAAAATTTAATTTCATTGTTTTAGTTATTAATTAAATGAATAAACTATTTTGAATATTTTAATACTCTAATGAAGAAATTTATTAAAAATTACAAATAAAAAATAAATAATTTTTCCTAAAAAATTTTTAAAATAATAGCTTATATCTGACTCAATAGCTGGTCATGATATCGGGTCATATCGACTCGTGGGACGTCGGCAACGGTGCTATGGATGACGGCGGAGGTATTTTCATAGCATGGCGAGCCATATCTGTGCTCAAAAAATTAGGCCTTTCGGTGAAGCGAACGATTCGATCGGCTCTATGGACAGCAGAGGAGATCGGATTAGTGGGCGCTTCGAGTTATGTCAATGTAAGCCAAAATTGTTATTTAATTATTATTACGTAAAATTATATACGAATGTTAGAGACACGCGTCCGAATTGGGAAACATAAGCATAATTCTCGAGTCAGACATCGGCACATTCAGTCCGATCGGAATCAGCTTTTCGGGGGTCAGCACTGCGGCCCAGTGTATCGCCAACGAAGTGCTGCAACTGCTGCGACCGATCCGAGTGACCCAACTCTATCTGGGAGTTCGCGGTTCGGACATCACTCAGTTCACGAGCCGCGGAGTGCCGGGAACTTCGCTGTTGACCGCGGATGACCAGTACTTCTACTATCATCACACCGAAGGCGACACTTTGACGGTCGAGAGTTCCGAAGTGCTCGACTTGTGTACCGCTGTCTGGGCTGCCGTTTCCTATGTTATGGCGTCGCTCGACGAACCGCTGCCGAGAAGATAATTGAATAGTTTTGCGAAATTAATTTACTGTGCTTTTCATTAATCAAGAAAATGTAATTTCTTAGCAATAAATTAAAGCATACTCTGTTTTTATATTGCATTATAATTATATCTTAAAATACGATAAGCCATGTATTTTTAAAATTTTTGAAATGAAAAATTGAAAGATAATTTTCGCACTGATTTATGAAATTATTTATATCGAAAAATAGATTATTTAGTGTTTTGAAAACAGTTAAAGTACATTATATATTATTGTATATTACTTGATGTTAAAACTGTAAATATAATCTAATATTTCAATTATAATACATTAGATTTAAGTGTAACTTGACATCTATTGGGAAATCTGCCGAATCACGTGTTATTCATTAGTTTCTCCAATTTTTGAATTTCAAACAATACTTTACATTTAATAAATTTTTCAACAAAACAATAATATTTAACTTAATAGATATAGTTTGCGCTGTTATTAAAACAATTTTGATTAAATAATACGAAACGAATCGAAACGTTCACTCATTTTTTTTTGGTGTTTAGAATATAAAATTTTAATGTCAATACCCAACCAAATAATTTTCTATGGTATTTCTATGTTCAGTTTGTGCCGAAATTGTAAACGCATCGATATAAAGATCATCATTAAAATGCAAATATTTAAGTAAAATTCTTAATTAAAATAACCATTTTATATAAATTAAGATTATTATTTTTATTACTAATACATTGACTTGAAATTAATTAAACGCAATTAATTTAATTATATTACAGTTGTTTACATTATTTCATTTATGCATAGAAAAGAAAATCAATATATAAGTAATTTTATCTAAAATTCTTTATAAGCTCTTTATTTCAATATTTAACATTACATTGACATCTATTTTGTTAGAAAATTGTTTTTTTAAATTTTTTATTAGTTTTATAATTATCTAAAACTATAAATATAAGTTGAATTTATTGAGAATATATGTTGTAATTCAGTCGTATTAAAATGAAATATTTTTCACTAAATTATATTTATTTATCGCTTTATAAATACGGACTATTATATAGATATAATTTCAATAATTATTTAATTGCCAAATATAAACAAATCAATCAAAAAAATTGGTGTTACCATTCGTTATGCGATTTATTATTTATATTTTAGAGATATTTATAACTTAAAATTAGGACCAGCTATTAAGTTATAAATTTATTACAAATGATTTTGTGTAAAAAAACAAAAATTTTATTCCAGGCTTTGCTTCACTTATGGTTCTTTCCTTCATCGGGGGGGGGGGGGGCGCAACTGCTCAACTATTACGACTATTTGGGTGACTTCAACAATGCGCTGAATTACGTTAACACACGCCAGCACTGATCGAGCTGTTTGTAATTAAGGCGAAAATTTACAAACACACCGGCAATATAGACGAGTCAATCAAATGCATCGATGAGGCGCAGAGTTTGGACACCGACGACCGTTATTTGTATTCAAAGTGCGCCAAATATCTGCTGAGAGCCAATAAAATAGCCGAAGCGGAAGAGATGCGTTCGCAATTCACTCGAGAATGCGTGCGCTCGAGTGGAAATCTAAATAAAATGCAATACATGTGCTTTGAGAGCGAGTCCGCGTTAGCCAATCAACGACTCGAGCGGTGTGACGAAGCGCTCGAGAAGTGACTCTTTGCTCGTATGTTGAACTGCTTAGACTTGGAGGACGTAATGAAGTCGCACTCGTTCTACCCTCGAAATTGGTGTTTATGTTGTCGAATAAGGACGAGACAGGAGGCGCAGCGAATCCGATCGATGTTATCGACGAAACGATTGAGCAGTTGGGACGGTGTGAGCATTGAAAATTGTGTGCGACTTATGAAGAGTTTAAGTTTTCGTGATTTCGGCGCAATCGATGAGAACAGTGCGGACGAATTGAACCAAAATGCCACCAATTATTATGATTATCTATGAACGCTAAATTGGCGCCCAATGTTGCGTACGTATTGATAATGAATTATTAAATTATTATAATAGCAAACTTTATATAACAAATTAAAATTAAATTAAAACAACATATTAAACGATTCAATTAAAAATTTTGAAACAATTCGATGCTAAATTTAGTGACAAAATTGAAAAATTATAAATCAGCAAAAGTATGTAATTAATGGAAGCAAACGCTTGAAATCCCACTCGAATCGTAAACAAATTAAATACTTTTTTATAATAATTGCGATGCATTTTGTTTAGCTCATTGCGTTCAACAATGTTAGTGAAGACATACTTAAACTTTTATATAATTTACATTTTTGGCTTCTTAGAAGAAAGCGGAGCCAAAGAAGACTTCGCAGAAAAAGAAAGAATAATAGCCTAAGACTCGGCCACGAAAACAATAAACGATCTATTCATCAACGATTAAATAAGTAATTAAGTATAATTTCGGTCACCGAGTACTTTAGTTTGCTTTTATTAAATTTTTCATTTTAAAATACGTTAAACCGAATATTTTTCTAAATATATTTTTTTGATTTTAAATAAAGCGACTGTGAATTTTTTTTATAAATATAATATTGATTATGATTTGCCAAAGTGTATCTTTACAGTTATGAATGATCCAACAGCGTGATACATTTTTTGGTGTTTAGAATATAAAATTCGATATTCTAAATCGATATAAAACGTTTATCCTGTGTAGCACTACTTACCTGTGTAATAGATATTGGTTACGTAACCTGTGTAGTAGGTATTGGTTACTTAACCTGTGTAGTAGTACCTGATTAGTTACTATATATTGTCTATTTAAGCCTTTTTGCCTTTGTTAATAAAGAGCATAGGTTGTCATTTGGCCACTTATACGACTACTAAGCGTTACGTAACAGTGAACCAAATTGTGTCCGTTTAGTCCTTTTTTCCTTTGTTAATAAAGACAATAAGATAGGTTGTCTATAGAGTCTGTCTTGTAGTGCAGTTTTAGTCCTTTTATGCCTCTTTCCTTTGTTAATAAAGAGCATATGGGTGGGTATAGGCATATTTTTAGTGGCACCCTAAAATTTTGCCTTTGTTAATAAAGAACCTTGCTAGGGGGGGAGGGGAGGGTGAACATTTAGATTATATAGGGGAGAAAATTCTCCCCAAAAAACTGAGATATTTTATTTTCAATCAAATATTTATTATATAATTATATTTATATAAATTCAAAATAATTTTGTTAAACAGAAAACAATTCTAATATATTAAATCAAATGAAATTGATTGGAAGACTGAATAACAAATATTTGGTTAAAAATAAGTTATGTTTTGTGGAAGAAATAGAAAGTAATGATAGAAAAGATAATGAGAATTACAAACAAACAATATTATACATAGCGATGGAGTGGTGTTCAATGAATTTGAGACAAGCGGTGGACACTATTAATGATGAACTCAAACAGATTTACGCAAAAGGAATGACTATATGTGGCGCTTATATATCGTCGGAATTTTTTACTGAAATATTAAAAGGTCTCGATTTTCTTCATTCACACAAAATAGCGCACAAAAATTTAAAGTCATCTAATATTTTATTGTCCAAAGAAAAGGATTGCATAATTATGTAAAATTATGAGAAAATTTGGTAAATAATTGTTTGTTTAATTGTAACTATAATTTTTTTCTAATTTATGATTTTTCACAATATTTCGTCGCAATTTAAAGCGCTCTTGAAGTATAGCTTACATTTGTTACACTTAGAGATAAAATTGAGCGACGAATCAAGCGTTTAAAATGTTTTTCTAAAAACTATATATGAACTTAATTTTATCCCAAACAATATTATTTTTTGCTCCCAAGTATATAAATCAGTACTTAATGTTTATAAAACTAAGAACGATATTATAAGATCAATATATAAATAATGTAAAATTTATAATATTTAAAAATAATATATTGAAAAGATTATTAAATAATTTGTAATAAATATAAAATAAATGTATAAAATTATTTAATATTAATATTAATAATGGTTCTAATATTTAAATAGAATTTTTGTCCTTAAATTATCCAAAACTTAAATAAATTTTAGATCGAAGTGAAAAAAAATGAAAATAATGTTATCACTGGCCATAAAATTAACTGTTTAGAAAAAAATGAATATAACATTGATATAACTGATGTAATTTTGATTAATAAACTTGTAGTTCGTATTTAGAATTATTGATACATCTGTTTTAAATAACTGTTTCTTGCTATACATAATTGATTGTCTTAACAGATAGATTATAGAGAATAAATTTTCAACAAAAATTTTACTCAACGATATGTTTAAAAAAAACCACAACAGATAACACTAAAATAAATTCAATTTAGATTATATAAAGGAAAAAAATTCTGATTCAAAAATTATATCAAAAGTAGCTGTTACTGAATTACTTAATTTATAATGATTAAAATTTATAAGACATATAAATATGATTCTCATCATAAATTGTTTAATAATTTTTAGCTAAAATTTCTACACTCACAGCAATAAAAGCCATGATGTCATGTATTGTTTCTGTTGAAAATGAAATAAATATCTTATCATTAAGAGTATTATTATTTAAGAGCACATAAGTTATAATTTATAACTTATAAAAGTTAAGCCTCAATAAAGAGTTGAAATCTAACGTTTATCTTTAATTTGTTAATTCCTCTTTTATTATTAATAAGAACTTGTTTAGACGTTGTATTGTTTCGGTTTCTTTTCAAAAAATATGTTAAAACATTTTCAAAATTAAATAGAATCCAATAGAGTAATTTTATATAAAAATTATAAATCCTTTAGGATTTTATAGTAAATAATTTGAATGCGAATAAAGTAATTCTCAATCTCATGAGTATGTATAACAACACATACGAAGAAATACAATTAATTGGTGAGACTGGACGGGTGTATAAAGTTAAACATAAATTGGACCATTATTTGTACGCAATTAAGAAAATTAAAATTAATGGTATGTTATGAGCAATAAATTTATAATTTTTATGTTACATTTAATTTTATAATCATTATATACATTTTTTATTTCTTTTAAAAAAAGAATTTAAAAACTATTATAATGGTAAATAATATTTTTATTATATTTACTAAATATAATAAAAATAAATTTTAATTTAAAATAAATTCTCTAAAATGTATATATTTATATTTAAAAAATTTAACTGATAATAAAATTTAATAAATATGAGTTAATGAAAGTCATTCATAACATCAATCATATGATTATACAT
The DNA here is from genome assembly GCA_034699355.1 of Microtritia minima. Lineage (NCBI taxonomy): Eukaryota > Metazoa > Arthropoda > Arachnida > Sarcoptiformes > Euphthiracaridae > Microtritia > Microtritia minima. The sequence goes on from JAQIYA010000635.1 coordinate 6,416, forward strand.
GTATTAAACCATATTATGCAATATTTTAAAACCAAACTTATTAACAAATCATAATATAAAAACTGAGATATTTTATTTTCAATCAATTATTCATAATATAAATTCATATTTAAATAATTTTGTTTAACAGAAAATAATTCTAATATATTAAATGAAATAAAATTGATTGGAAGACTGAATAACAAATATTTGGTTAAAAATAAGTTATATTTTGTGGAAGAAATAGAAAGTAATGATAGAAAAGATAATGAGAATTACAAACAAACAATATTATACTAAAGGTGTTCACTTACTATTGAACGACTTATTAAACTCTATTATTTAAGCGCGCGCTTAAGTTATATTATTGTAATGCATTTCATTTGAAAGCTTGTGATGTCTTTTTTGAATACTATTATAAAAGATATTATTATCTGAACATTTGCCGAAGATATTAACTAAAGAAGTTGATACTATGATAAAATCTTATTCCATTGATGGACATAAGCAAATTGACATGAAGAAGATATTATTAAAGTTGGGACATGATATCAATGACTCACTACTTATTGGTTTATTAGAAATATTGGATCAAATGGATTAAATTGACATCTAAATAGAGAAAACTTGACCATTTCCAGAAAAAAACGTGTATATATTCTCAAAACGAGTTAAAATTTTATATGGAGTTTGGAAAGTTTGAAATCGGAAGTGGAATAAAGTGGACATTAAAATGGTTAGAAGAATTTTTGATAACTGGAAATGAACACTCCAAATGGTTGATTGAATGTCTGGTGAACATATTTAAAACACTAAAAATATTCTTTCAAGACATATATGATTTTTATAGTGAAAAATAAAGTCGTTCAATAGTAAGTGAACAGCCTGTACATAGCGATGGAGTGGTGTTCAATGAATTTGAGACAAGCGGTGGACACTATTAATGATGAACTCAGTCAGAGTTACACTCAAGGAATCACTATATGTGGCGCTTATATATCGTCGGAATTTTTTACTGAAATATTAAAAGGTCTCGATTTTCTTCATTCACACAAAATAGCGCACAAAAATTTAAAGTCATCTAATATTTTATTATCCAAAGAAAAGGATCGCATAAGAATAAAATTGTCAGATTTTGGATTGTATTCTACTATTTGTAATAAAACCTTTAATTATAAAAAATTTATTGATATGAATAGTCTGGGAGTTATATTATGCGAATTGTTTTGCATTAATAGTGAAGACATTGAAAATATTGAAAACAACTCATTCGCAGAGAATGAATACAATCCAATCAAACAAATAAAACTTATAAAACAGTTATTGAATAACAATCCGTTTCGAACATTGAATTGTAAACAAGTGTTGCGTCAAAATAATGAGTCGAGCGTAAAATTTGAAGAAGCCTTTAGTGATAGAAATTTAGCAACACTTTTATTTAACCATTTTATACATCGATTTAAGAAAATTTATGAAAATGAATCAGAATTAACAATTAATTTTTTAAGCCAAGAAATATTGATCTCCAAATGTTTGTCGCATCGAAACCAAAGATTTAATAAACTCTACTCGACATCAGTTCCATCGGAGGAGAGAATACGAGAATTTCGCGAAATAAATAATAGTTTAAAAGTGAATCATATAATGTTGATTACAAATATTATTGACAACAATCATGTTATTTATATAATAAATGAAGTAATTCTCTCGCTATATATGGCTATCGATTTGACCGAAATTTGCGATAACATAGAAAGTATATTTAACAGTCTCACCAAATCTTATTGGCTCTGTCTCTGTAAAACTCACTGGACTTTAGACAATGACAAGGAGTTCATTAATTGGTATAATTTACCATATTTTAATATTATTTTTATGGACAAATTTAAAACTTCAAAATTTGACTTATATCTGATTAATTTATCACTGAATAAGTATTATGAGTTTAGAGAGGCTTTGATTTTTAAGCGCAATGATATCACTGATGAGACCATTGAATTGTTTAAACGTGTTTCGATTAATGCGATCGAGAATAACAAAAGTGTGGATGAAATTGAGAGACAAATTGAATTAGAATTAAGAAATATCAACAAAAATTGCAAATATTATTGCGAAGTAAGAGTGAATCAAATTATTACAGCTTGTCATCAAATTTATAATCCAAACTTATGCGCCGCAATACGTCACTTAAATTATGGCATAACTATATACGAGAGCGCTATTAAGAGAGAAATAGTCAATAGTTTAGATGAACAGTGTTTAAAATTAGAGAATTTAAATTTAGACGAATTCGAAGCAAAAGCGGTGTTGAGAGCGATGAATAATAAATATAAATCCATAATTGATGTTTACGGCTATACAATTGACGGCAGAAATGTTTTCGTAAAACTAAGCTTAAAAATAACTTGTTCTCGAAAAACATATTCTACTCATGAAACAAATTATTTGCATATTGCCATTATATGTTTCGATAAGAGTGAGATGTCAGTTGAAGAAGTTATAGACTGTAATTTGTTGAATAGGTTTGCACAATTCAGACTGTTCTCCATTGACGATTCAGTTATTGAGGACACACTCGACGAAATCAACATTTCATTACGAAATTACGAGAACCAGACATCGCTTTTGGAGGCATTAAAGTCATTGAGAAAAATATTGGTTTTAAAAAACATTAAAAATTTAAATAAATTCAAAAAAATTAATCTGTTTGAGATAAGTAAACAAATTTTTGAAGATAAGCGTAAAGTAAAATTGGATATTGAATTAAAAATTAGTTTATTACATACACTGTTCTATTACGTCATCATTATATTGGATTTTAGTCAACATTCATACGTATGCAAACAAATGTTTAGCAATACGTTCTTAAATTTGATAATAACAGACAACCATAATATCCATTATCATATTTTATCTATCATAGAGTTTATTGTCGGCCATTGCTTTCAATGTCGACAAACATTTATACACTCAAATAGGTTACCAATAATCGTATCGCTGGTCGAAACACATCAATCCTTGCATATGCTTTGCAGGTTGTCGTCAATATTTCACTCCGTAATCAGATTATACTTTGATTTCGATTACGATACTCTCAAATGTCTGTTACCTGCGGTACACAAACTCGTTCATCACAACAATAAAGATATTTATAATCGCTTTAATGTTATTATTCATAACATTGGAAGACATTTTGCACACGAATTGATTATTTGCACAGAAATTAAGGATAAATTACTTCAAAGAATATTAATGCCAAATAAAGAGAATATATTCTGGTTTCTCTTCATCTATGCAGAGGTAGTTAATAATAATAAGGAAATGCAACTTTCGTTGAATTTCTGTAAAATAAGATTTGAAATTTGGTCAAACATAGCGGATATATTGTTAACAGAAAATAGAGTGAAAATAAGATATACTTTTGATTTATTAGATTCAATTGATTTTATACGTTCGCCTCAAATTCAACTGTTATTTAAGTCTAATTTTATTGTAAATCTAATATATTTATTAATGACTTTAGAGCCTAACTGTGACAAAGCGTTGAATACACTCAATCGAGTGATGTCTCACTGCAATGATAGACAGATTACTGAAGTGTGGGTTCTTTCAATAGTTGCAATGAAAAAATTTACTATATTTACGATTGAAAACAATATATTTTCTATTCATTGTCTAGACGTGCTTTCATTTCTATGCAAATTAATAGCTAATTGTGATTCGATTCGAAACGTGATCTACGAATATATTGTAGAAAATGTTATTCTAGATTTGATTTATTTATTTATTCATAATAATTTAGTATTTAACTTTTAATAAATTACTGTATAGATAACCTCAAAACTGTAGAGGTGTTGTGATAAAATAATAACTGTAGCGTAAAATTAATAGAATAAATAATATCTTAAAATTCATTTTAAAAATATTATTCATTGAGAAATTTCATTATACCAATGTGTAAATTGTCGTTTTCGATGACAATGCTAGAGTATAGGCAATGCAATACCTGTTTCAGGCATACAGTAAACACTGCACTCAATTGAGCAAACATTGAGTACATGTTATGGTTTTGCTTAAATTATTGTTTAGCTTTTATTGTTAATTAAATTGGATGAAAATCAGTTGAGATCACTGCAAATTAGATATTCGGTGGACACTAAAGGGTCACAAAGTTAATGAACTTTATTCAAGACAAAAATCGGCCAAAAACTTAATTTACACTGTGTGTACACTTTTAATTTAGACTTAATATTACAGTACAAATTAATAATTTTTAACAATAAAATACAATTAATTAATAAAAAATCAATTGCTTAAATATAACATTGTATTGGATATGTGTCTATATTATTGACTCGAATATAGATTACAGTGATTTCATTAATTGGAATGATTTGCCGTATTTTAATACCAATTCTTGTATTTCGTATTTAGAATTATTGTCTTTTTTAAATAGAATAAAAAACAGTTGCTTGATGTATATAAAAGATTGCATTAACAGACAGGTTATAGAGAATAAATTTTCAACAAAAGTTTACTCAACGATATGTTAAAAAACCACAACGAATAACACTAACATAAATTCAATTTAGATTACATAAAATTTACAGCAAAAGTAGCTGTTACTGAATAAGTTTATTTATAATGCTTAAAATTTATAAGTCATATAAATATGATTCTAATCATAAATTGTTTAATAATTAAAGATAAAATATCTACACTCACATGCAATGAAAGCCATGATGTGATGCATGTATTGTTTCGGTTAAAGTGAAATAAATATTTTATCATTAAGCATATTATTTTTTTATGTCACATAATTTAGAAAACTGCTTAAACCTTTATAAAGCGATGAAATCTAAGATTTATCTTTAATTTGTTAATTACTCTTTTATAGTTAATAATAAATTTTGAGGCGTTAATTTTTTCACTTTTACTTTACAACTAATGTAAACACATTTTTAATAATTAAATAAAATCCAATAAATTAAGTTTTTATAATTTTTATAAAATCGGTTAAATTTTATAGTAAATAATTTTAATAAAAATAAGTTAAAAATCAATTTCATGATTATGTATAACAACACATACGAAGAAATTCAATTAATTGGTGAGACTGGACGGGTGTATAAAGTTAAACATAAATTGGACCATTATTTGTACGCAATTAAGAAAATTAAAATTAATGGTATGTTAGGAACAACTTATTTATAATTATTATATTTAATTTTATAAGCATTATATAATTTTCTCAATTCTGAAAAAATAAATAGAAATTAGAATTTAATAATTATTTTAACACAATAAAACTAAAGAGAGAATTTAAAAATGCGGTCACTTTTTTGGCAACTCTTTTAAAAATAATTATATTATAGTGCTATAGCACTAAAATAGTGCAAATAATTATATTATTTCTCAAATTATTTATAATTATTATTTTTTTATTAGTATAAATATTTATATTAATTAATATTAATTTTTTATTCATACCATAATGTTATATTAAGTTGCATTCTATTAGATCAGATTTAGTTAATTATAAAATAAAAAAAGAGATATTTTATTTATTTTAAATTATATCTTCAAATAAATTAAAAATTTTTTTAACAGAAAATAATTCTAATATCTTTAATGAAATAAAATTGATTGGAAGAGTGAATAACAAATATTTGGTTAAAAATAAGTTATGTTTTGTGGAAGAAATAGAAAGTAATGATAGAAAAGATAATGAGAATTACAAACAAACAATATTATACATAGCGATGGAGTGGTGTTCAATGAATTTGAGACAAGCGGTGGACACTATTAATGCTGACCTCCATCAGAGTTATAAACAAGGGATTAATATTTGTGGCGCTTTAATATCATCGAAATTTTTTACCGAAATATTAAAAGGTCTCGATTTTCTTCATTCACACAAAATAGCGCACAAAAATTTAAAGTTATCTAATATTTTATTGTCCAAAGAAAAGGATTGCATAAGAATAAAATTGTCTGACTTTGGATTGCATTCTACTAATAGTAACGCAAAAAAGATAAATAGTAAAACCTTTAATTATAGCAGAGTTAATGATATGCATAGTCTCGGAGTTATATTATGTGAATTGTTTTGCATCGATAGAGAAGAAATTGAAAGTATTGAAAACAAATCTTTTAAAAAGAATGAATGGTTTAAACAGATAACTCCAATTAGACAATTACTGCGATTAATTCATAGTGTTCGGGTGATAATATTTAAATTGTTTTGCATCGATATTGAAAAGAAATCATTCTCAATGAATAGATATAATCCAATCAAACAAATAACTCTAATCAAACAGTTATTGAATAACAATCCATTGCGAACACCAAACTGTAAAGAATTGTTGCTTCAAAAAGATAAGTGGAGCGTAACATATAATGAGGCGATAGTTACTGTGCGTTTTAGTAACTTTTTGTTTATTCATTTTATGTATCGATTTTTAATAAATTATTATAATGATCCAAAAGTTGTAAAATACGATTTAATGATCGAAGAAATATTGGACAATATATTTATGAAAAATCGAGAGAAACTATTTACTAAACGCTACTCAACAACAGTTCCAATGGAGCAGAATATACGCGAGTTTCGCGAAATCAATAAATCTCTAAAAGAGAATTATGTAGTGATGTATAGCAATATTATTGAGAAGCAGAATATTTTAATGATAATTGAATATATAATTAGGTCGCTATACTTGTCTATCGATATGGAAAATGTTTGTTATGTCATAGAAACTATGCTCAACAAATTTACAAATTCGTTTTGGATCTGCTTCTCTAGTGTTACCATTAATTTGGGCCACAACTTCACGTACTTTAATTGGTATAATTTGCCAAATTTTTTATTTACCTTTATGGACAAGTTTGAATTTCCAATATTACAGTTACATTTGATTAATTTGTCACCGAAAAAGTATTTCGAATCTAATGAGGCTTTAATTTTTAAGCGCAATAATATAACTGAAGAGACCATTGAATTGTTTAAACGTGTTTCGATTAATGCGATTAAAGATAATGAAAGTGTGGATGAAATTGAAAAACAAATTGAATCAGAATTAAGAAATATCAATAGAATCAATACTTATTATTGTGAGGTGAGAGTGGATCATATTTTTGATGCCATTGATCAACGTAATACTCGACACTTATGCGCCGCAATCCGTCACTTAAATTATGGCATAACTATATACGACAGCGCTATTGAAAGAAAAATACCCCCTAATATTGACGAACAGGTATTGAGAGATGAAAATTTAAATTTAGACCAAAACGAAACACAAGCTGTGCTGAAGGCTATGAATGATAGATATATATTTAGTTCTGCTATTAGTATATACTGCTATCAAATCAACGGTAGAAATGCTTTCGTCACAAAGGAATCAATGTTAACCATTTCTCGACAAACTTATGCCAATTATGATAAAACTAATGGAAAAATGATAATTATTTGGTTCGATAAGAACGAAATGGCGGATGAAGTAGTTATGCGCTGTAATTTGTTGATGACGAAATTACCATTAAGACGGTTCTTAGTCGACCCTAAAGTGGTTGACCGATCTCTGGACGAGATCGACATTTCGTTTCGCAATTACGAGAACCGGACATCGCTTTTGGAGGCATTAAAGTCATTGAGAAAAATACTGATTGTAACTGAAGTTAAAAACTATTCGAATAAAATCAATCAATTTAATCTGTTTGAGTTAATTAGAAATATATTCGAAGATAAACGTATAGTAAAATTTGATAATACATTAAAAATCAGTTTATTGCGAACATTGTATTATTATGTTAACGAATTATTGAAATTTGGCGACCATTCATACGTTTGCGAACAAATGTTTAGCGATTTGTTTTTAAATTTGTTACAAACAAATAACGATAATATTAGATATCATATTCTAACAACAATGCACGTAATTATCCTGCATTGCTATCACTGTCGACACGCTTTTAAATGCTCAAATATCTTACCTATTGTCGTATCGCTGATCGTCACAAATCAATCATTTCCTATGCTTAAAATTATTTTGACGCTATTAAATGCGTTAACCGCTGTTCGCGATGAGCACGATATCGATACACTTAAATGTCTGTTACCGGTGTTACACAAACTCATTCATCACAACAATATTACTATTTATCATTACATTAATTTTATTTTTAATCAAATTGGAAGACATTTTGTCTACGAATTGATAGTTTGCACAGAAATTAAGGATAAATTTCTTCAAAGAATATTAATTCCAAACAAAGATTTTAAATTGCACTTTATTAAAATATTTGTTATGGTGTTTTATATTGATAGCGAAATACGAACTTCGATTAATTTCTGTAAAATAAATATAAAAATTTGGTCAGAATTAGCGTCGATATTGAACACAAAAAATAGGTTTGAAAATCTATTTAATCTCTATTTATTAGAGTCAATTGATTTTACGCGTTCGCCGAAAATTCAGCTCTTATTTGAATCTAATTTAATTGCAACGCTTATACTTATATTAAACACTCGCGGCGAAGCTTTAATTACACTCAATCGAGTGATGTCTCACTGCAATGATCAACAAATTAGTGGAGTTTGGATGCAATTAATGGATGCCATTAAAATGTTCCCAATGACTAAAAACAGCATAAATGAATTTTATATCAATTATTTAGAAGTGCTTTCATTGATATGCAAATTAATAGCTAATTGTGATTCTCGTCGAAACGATATCTACGAATACATTATCGACAGTTCTATTTTAAATGAGATTTTTTTAGATATTAATAATAATTTAGTGCTGAACTTTTAATGATAATTAAAATCATGCAAATCAAAAATTTTGGAAAATTAAAATATAAGAAAATTTGGTAAATAATTGTTTGTTTAATTGTAACTCTAATCTTACTCTAATTTATTATTTCCACATTAATATTTATGATTGGTTTTTAATTGCAAAAATTACATTTAATGCACAAATGCTAAAATAACAAAATTTATCTCAGAAATTATCTTTTTATGACTAATTTATTAAATTAATACTTATTCAAGAACTGTTTCACTAAATTGAATAACAAAGTAATAAATAAAATTTTTTATTTTTTATATGTCATTTATTTATCATTAAATTAAGACATAAAAATCTATTCAATACACTAAAATGGCAATTTTATTTAATATTTATATGTAATTTAAATTATTTTTAAAATTTTTCCTTTTTAATCGTTGTACGAACTTATCACAACTATTAGTTAAGCCTTTAATGGTATTATATTGAGTGGTTATTTATTCAACGCGTATCGACTAAATCGGCACATCTGGTGAGACTATTGGTCTATTCTTGGAAGGACTACACTCTCAGCTCTTACAAGATTGTGAACTATACCGGTATATTAGATTAATTATGCACCGGAACTTACTCTACACCTGACTGACAGACTTTATTATACCTTAAGTTTCCATAGATAAGCCCGGCTTATCTAAAAGTAACATTTTTGAAGAAAATACTGTTCGGCTTATCGTTGGTAACATTTTTTTTATTTGAAATTATACAAATCAGAAAACTTTTGCAAATTATATTTATTTAATAATTCGTAATCAAACCCATCAAATTTTATTTAGATATTAAATTTAATAATAATAATACTTTGCATCAAAGAATTGATAAATGGATTGCTTGTCATAATTCAGCAGATATTGTTGACAGCTTTTCCAGAAGAACGGTATTCTAAATTTTGAAAGTTTAATATTAATTAAATTTAAATTGAAATTTATCGAGTCTTACCCTTTGTATTCCAGGCATTTGATAATTGGATAATCCTGTTTAAAGCATTGCGCTTGTAGTAAATTAAAGTATAGCTCTCCGACACGGTTCGAGACTGGTGTTAATGATTCGATTAAACATAATTTAAATTCGTCGTCACACGAACAATGACTTCTAATAATTCAAATAAAATTTTTATTTACGATTTATTAGTTTGTTTTAGTTAATAATTGAAATGTTAACCAAACATTTAACGTAACATTGATTTAGTTTGAACTAAATTTATTTGATCATCTAATTCTATAGTTTCATATATAATTAATAAGAACAAACTGTACTTACTTTGTAAAAATGCCAGTGTTTGTTAGGTTATGTTTCGTTTCTCCTACGCCTATAAAATCATAACAGTGATCGTGTTCGCGGCAACAGATATCTGCAAATTAGATGCAACGAAATACTTATCAAACAAGTAAAATAGTATTTGCAAAATTTTGAAAACTTTGCCAAAAATTTTATAATTTAATTATGAAAAAAATGAGTAAACTTTTGTTTGTATTTTAAAAAAATTGTTAATTCGTTGAGAAAGTTGTTTGACTTAAAAATGGTAAGCATTTGAATCAAATGAAAGAACATTATGAGTGATTGTAAACATACCACTGTAGTGACTCGGATCAGATATAAAAAACGATTTATATTTAATGCCACTTACATAGTGTTTTCTAAATCTCTTGTCTAAATCTCTTTATTAACAAAGGTAAAATTGTTTAAACGCTGTTTTAATTAATTTCAAAATAAGCTCATCTGTATGCTCATACTTGTTTAGACTTAAATTCTTTTAACACCCTTAACATTAATCCTTGAAGTAATCTATAAAATCTACGCTTATTGAATAATAAAAATGCAATTTATAAATAGTTAAAACAAACTGTAAATTTTTGTACCGGTTTTTTCTTCTTTTCCTAAATCATCGTAATTATTAGCAACATTTCCAGCGCCGCACCAAAGAGTTCCCGGATATATCTAAATATTGATATATTTTGATCACTTTCAGCATAGAATTGATAAATACTTACTAAAAGACCATTAAAAAAATTCCTATCGATCTGATTATTAAAGTCTTCTGGAAATTCTTCATCAAAATATTGAATGGAATCGCGTTCAATATTCGTGAGCAAAAATTCTGTACAAATGCGAACCCAATCGTCCATTTGTTTTGACTCAATATAATGCACTTCTGGTTTGATTTTTCTTCTTATAAATTCATTCTCTGCTAAAACAATATCTCCATACATATTACAGTTAATTAAATTCGGATTTAATTTATTTTTATCATAAATTATTTCAACCATTCGATGAGTTTTTCGGATATTTTCTTTATATAATAGATAAGTAAATTTTTCATTATTTTTTTGAAATTCGTTATACTTTAAAAGTTTTGCAATCACTACAGAATCTCCAAACAAAATGTTAACTGAATGTAAACAACATATCAATAACACGATTAAGTTAAACTTAATTAAAAACTGTGCCATTGTTTATAAACTTTATTAAATGTTGTTGTTGTAGACTATGCTTAAATTAAATTGCATTAACAATGTTTAATGCAAAGTTTTATCAATGGAGACCAATAAATGTAAAGTTCAGACTAGAGATAAACTGTTTGGGAATAAAAATCTATTCTTCTTAAAATAATAATTATAAATAATTTTTTATGAAATATTCATTATTTTAATGATTTAATAATTAATATAATTATTTTTTGTAATTATTAAAACTGATTAACAATAAAAACTCTTTGTTCTGTTGTAAACTTATTCATTTTTGAAAAAACACTTTAAAAAGTTATGATTCATTATATTAAAACAAAACACTCAAAATGATTGACTGATATTAAATACATTCTATTAAAAGCATTATTTAGGTTTGACATACGATGTATAATGATGTATCAGGTTGTCAACTATCAAATGTCGTTTATTTATTTAAATCAATATTAGGGCATAATTTACAAACGAATTAATTT
>JAQIYA010000636.1:0-18176 GCA_034699355.1 Microtritia minima
CCAGTCATTTATTCAGTTAATATTCTATACAAAAGATATATTATTTATACAATAAGAAGAAAATAACAATAATTGCTTTCTTCTCTAAAAAGGGAAAGTGCGACAGCGATTGAGAATGAGACTAATTATTATAATTATTATTTTGTACAGTCATTTTCTATCGCATTTAGTTATATCTAGTAATCAAATAGACCGACTATTTTATTAAGCAAATAGTGCACGAAATTGTTGCCGATATTTTGCATTATTTATATTTGAAAATTATATCTGAAAATTTGTATTTAGCTTTTAGAGCGAATTTGTTCCTATAAAAAATCACAAAAAACTTGGTATGTTTTTAATAAATCCGAAGATTAAACCACCGAATAATTGCGTTCATTTATGTGTATAGTTTTTCATTTAAAAGAATAAAATAAAACAATATATATTTTATTCATATATTTTAATATATTAATTATGCAATAATTTCATACATAAAAACACAAATATATATATTTTTTATAACAATCAAAAGTGACAAAAAATTTTCATAAATCTTCTCTCTCTATCAAAAGAAAGTAACATTTCTATTATAATAAGTACTCTACAATAAATGAAAAAAAAACCAAATAAAAAATATTCAATGTGCTGCATATAAAGTCACATTTGGCGAGAAAAATTACGAGCCCATTGAATAGATATTTGCAAGTCTGATGTCAACTCGATATGATATGTATATTTGGAGAGTTTCGAGCGTAAAAGTTCATTCACGCGATGAGCTCGATCTCCGGTGTTTCGCTTCAAATTTCGACTTTTTCGATATTATTAAGTTTGGTATATTTCTTCCACAATATAACCATTTTTGCGCTTAAAGTATTTCAATACTGTAATTATTATGCTTTAGTGGTTTAATCTTAAACACTATCTTTTGAGTCGAGCAACAAGTTTATAGATTGAAATAACAAAAATAATTATTTTGTAGATTAATATTTGGCTTTACTAATTTAAGTGAAAATACTTTAGTTTTTGGTTTTTTATTTTTATTGTTGATTTAACCACATTTTGATGATACAAAATAAACTTCAATTTTACTTTTATCTCTAAAGTAAGTTAAAAATAATAAATTATTTAATTTGATTATACTTGTTTTGTTAATATATGACTGCGGGACATAAAGATAACACAAATAATTACAAAAATTAAAAATTACCTTAATTCATATGAATGCAATTAAATTTTTTTAAAATGGTTTTCTAAAACGAAAATAAAGAAAATTATTTTCGATGTCTCGCCAAATATAGATTTTTGCTTTATTTTTGTTGATAAAATAAGACTATAATATTAGATCCTTGAACTTGATCTTAATAAATATTAATTATCTCAGAAATTATTTTGCCTTCTATTAATCTTTCAATTTCCAAAATTTATTGTCATTTGTTATTTAATTAATAAACAGTTAAAATAAAAGAGTTATTTTGAATAATTTAGTATTAATTTTTAATCTTAAAAATTAATACATGTTTTACTAAAATTAGCAAACAATTAAAAATATACAACAATATTTAAATACAATAGTTTAATAAAGATATCTTAAAATAAATATGACTAATGTTTATCTAAATTAAAATTCTTAGAAGACAATATACAAGATATACAAGAATATACAATTTAAATGATGCTTCAAACCTCAAAATTGCTTTTGAATTGAAAACTATATATAAACGTTTATCATTTAATTGTATAAATTAAAAATATATTAATCAATATATTAATATTAAATACATTAAATATTCGAGTTGTTCCAGTTTATTAAACTGAATTAAAGCGTTTCGATAAATTAAGATCTAATAATTAATACATTTAATGATTATAAATAATGTAATATAAATATAGGAATATAATTCATGTTAATGATTTTAATTAAACATTTATATTAATTTAATGATTTGTTTATTAAAAGTTTTACAACATTTCATGCATATTAATTATGTCACTGGATATAAATAATTATGACTAATTATTTATTTTTTATTAAAGTATAATTTTTCTCTTTTTTCGTTATTAATTTTTTAATGTACTTTATAATTATTAATTAATAACTAAATTAAATTTAATAAATAATTAGATAAAATTATCTTATTGAAAATTAAAACATTTAGCTGTATATTTATTTTTTGAGACCAAAAATAGCGCCCCGAATAGAGCCACACGCGAGAATAGATTGATCGTCGGCGCAGATTAACTTCAGTATAGTCTCGGCATCATTCTGTTTAATATTAACAAAATACATACAAATTGCAAATTTTGCGAAAAATAATTGATTTAAAAGTTTAACTTATAATAATTTGTCAAAAGTGAAATAGATTATGACAGTCAAATAAAACATACTAACCTGTGGTATCAGTTTAGGAACCGTTATGTCGTATCGAAGACTATACGACGCTCCAGACTCGAGCGGACATTTGAGATGACCGTTACACGCGTCGCTATCTATGCCCGGCACGCGAACCTCCAGTTCACCCATTCTGGCCATTATTTCCAATTCAGCGCTTTTGCATTTTTTCTCTAAAAAATCAATTATCAAAATTAAAATAATAAATATGACTAACTTTAAATTAACTATGAATTACTGGAAATGAATTCAACTATCATAGCGACGTCTTCTCCCGTTTCGACTTTGCATTGATTATCGCCAGAACAGGACGACACGTCGATATTTTTAATTTCGTGAGCGGCTTATAATATATTAACAGCAAAACTTTAGTAAAAATATACCATAATTAAAAGAAACTTATATTACCACAGTCAGTAAATTTAACTAAATTTGCGGACACAGTACTTAGTAATGCGAGTAAAATTAAATAGAAAATGTTTAACATCTTAACTTAACGATGAGTTTAATTAAATATATTTCTGAAATATATAAATAATAATATTTAAAGCTCGATAAATGTTATATCTCTATTAATAACAATTTTACTCCAGCCTTTTATACCAAAAATCATAATATTTCATCTGTTTGGTCTCACATTAATTTAGCATCATTTTGTGTAAATATTTACTAAAAATTATTAAATTTTTACAGGTAAAACAATTTCTTAGAAGTTTAGATTATTATCCGCTTTAATACGCTTATTATTATTATTAGAAAAATATTTATTAAAAAACAATTTATTAAGTATGTTATAATTAATTATTGCTATTTAATAATGTAAATTTTTATCAATTTAAATATGAAACTGCGTAAACAACATAAAATTTAATCAAAATTCAAAACAAGATTATTTAATATAACTGAAATTACATGAGTTTAATGTTTGAACAAAAATGATTAATACTATTTTGTGTAAATATTTTTATTATTTCTGTTAATTTATTATCACTTAACTTAATAATCAAATTATAAAATTTAATAAAAAACAAACAAAGCGTAGACAAATCTCACGATTAAACTGCAATAGCTTAGAGGTGCGTCTTTCGGTTTAATCAAAATTTTTAAAATTATTTTAAAAAATACAATCTCTGTTAATTTTCGGTGCTAACAGGAAATATTTCGTCTTGACATATGTGACGTTGGCTTTATAGGAAAGTTTTCATTGTTTGTAATATTTTAGCTTCGTTTGCAAATTAAACCCTCAAAAATTTCTTCTAATTAAAAATTCTATTATTTGAGAATTTAATTATTGTTAA
This sequence comes from Microtritia minima, assembly GCA_034699355.1. NCBI lineage: Eukaryota > Metazoa > Arthropoda > Arachnida > Sarcoptiformes > Euphthiracaridae > Microtritia > Microtritia minima. Next base: position 3,670 of record JAQIYA010000636.1, read on the forward strand.
TTTAACAAATAATAATATATTAAATTCATAAGTTTTTGAACAAATTAACGTTAAGAAGTATAATTAAATCAATATTATAATATTCAAATTAAGCAAATGTTTTTAATAATCGAATGTCATTCTTGACTTGACTTAACATTTGAATTAGCCTTAACTTTTCATAATAAATAAACTTTCATTTATTTATTCCATTTTATTAAATCAATAAAAACTAATAAACAGTGAAATTTTATTATTACCGAAAAATTTTTCTTGTGTTATACCAAAACGTTAATGACGTTTGTTTGAATTAATAAATAAATATTTATCAAATTATAAATTAGATATGCTGTTATTGCGACATCAATTGTTAATAATAGATAAGTTACAAATTATACATATGCTTGAAATTCGTGATAAAAAGGGTAATTACATTCGAAGTAATGGTCACGACGACCACATCGAAGATTTGGCCATTTATAACATATCGAATTTGTTGATTAATTTCAATATGAATCAAATGGCAAGTGTCACGCGTCACGTGATTGGGATTGCATCACACTTATAGCTGATTCTATTGTGGCTCCTATTTATCGTGATTGTCATAAACTAAGACATCTTTGCCATCAAAATAGTGCACTAATTTGGGTACTATTCTGGCGGACACTTGTTTTCCTTTCTTCAGTCTTGAAGAGTCAGAGGGTGTGAGAGTCACACATGGATTATATAAGGTATTATATAAGATAGAAAATTTAATATAAAATATTGAACTTAGAGTACAGCACAAAAAAACATAATGAAACATAATAAAAGTTGCAATTTTAAAACAAATTATATTTAATTCAATTATATTTAATTAAATAAATAATATAATTTACATGCACATACAATTTATTATAAATTATTTTAAAAGTAATTTGCTTTTAAAAATTGTTGTTTATATAATCTATTTAGTCTTTACTCATTGACAAACATAATTCTCGACGAAATTCTTAATTTATGCCAATAAAATAATTCAATTAATAAAACGGAAAAACAAATGGAATAAAAAATTAACATAAATTCGACGATTGCGATGAAATTTTTAAACATTAATGGTTTCAAATTGCTGTTTAAAGATATCAATTTGTTTGCTTCAAAGCATTTTGAACTCTCTTCATCTATAAGTCTGAAATCGTGTCCAATAATTCCTGTCGTTAAGTATCGCAATATTCTAATAAATTTATATTTGAAAATAAAATTATTTTTAAATACATTTTATAATTTTATAAAAATTGAAAGAGTTTGTATTATTCAATACTATGCCATCTTTAACTATTTATTAGTTATAACTATATTATTTTATGGCTGGCCTTAATGGGTGGGGCCTATATTAGGAAAGGTGGGCGTGTAAGATGTCTTTAATCTTTAATCATTGGCGAAAGTCGAATGAGAGGAATTTCATGTTGAGGGGGTTTAGGGTTAAATATGTGATTGAATTTATCGGAACAGGTCTAAAGGGTTTTAGGGTGTCATGTGTTATGTGGTGAAGTCATAATCATTTTCTAAGATGAATGAGTAGGTTATAAGGGATGAGAGTTTGTTTGAAAACGGCTTTTTCCCGTTTATTAAAACTCCCGTAACTAAAACACTAAGTTTATAGATATAACCATTTATAGATAGAAATTACAAAATTATGATTTATTTTGATCATTAATTAATGCATGCATTCAAAATTACATATCAAAGATTTAAATTGTACTTATAAATAGATTGCAATAAATCGACGTTTTTTATGTTACTTTTGGGTTAAGTTTGACGAGACATCGATAGAGGATAATAGCCTAACATTTGCAATGCTTATATGTTGTAAAAATATGTGCAACAATATGCGCATAAATTTGCTCCTCTTGTTAGAGACACGCTTAATGTGCATTCAATTTAATGTGAGTGAATTTTTATTTAAAATAAAATTATAATGAAAAATACTGCATACGAAACCTTGTGTATAAGCCATTTTTAAGTTTGTAATTTAAATGTTTGTTCCAAGCAATTGCCACCAAATTATACACATTAAAGTCTTCGCCCAAATACCTGAACCGGCATTTGTCGTTCAAAGATGTGGCGAACTTTGATATAATCCTCTTAATGGGCACCTCATAAAACGCGAGCGCATGTATTCCAGTAGAGACACCTGAGATCCAACTAATATTTCTAAACATTTCGGAAATCAATACAAATTTGATCTCATTTAAGCTTTTCTTGTGAAACTTGTTATATCTATTCATATTAATTGTCGTCAAATCTGTGCTATTTTTTCCGATAAGCAGAATATTAATTTTCGATTCAATCAACTCATCGATTGAATTAATCTGAAGCTGTGCTCGCGTTACTCCAAAGTTGGCCGTCATTTCACCAGAAAATAAATAGCTCAAAATGGTTATGTTTAGTAACCAAAACGATAACAAAATAATAAGAGAATATTTCACCACAAAGTATGGCTTATAATAAAGGGCTGTTCAAATATATTTTGGTTAAATAGATAATCCATTAAATTAGCGATATTTATATAAAAATGCAAAAAATAGCTTACATTGATTGAAACAGCTCGCATAAAATCGAAACATTAAGTCGATAAATAAATCGCCAGAAGATTGCCTTTTTATTAATAGTAAATTTTGGAAAACGAAAATTACCATTGATATCATTATATAGAAAGCAAAAGTTGTTAATTTAACTATAAGATCGAAATTGTTTATAAACAACAAAATAGAAGTGTTGTCTTCATTATTTCGATTGTTTAACAAAATTACAGATCGTTCAATAGAAAGAGGAGGTGAATATTCAATTATGTTTGCGCCAAATATTTCATAAAATATAGGGATTGGCATTAACATCATATCTAATTTGGTTAAATTCTGCATAATATTTTGAAATAATTTTATCATTTTTATTAAACGTCTATTCATTTAATTTTAATATTGTATAAAACCTTACCTTTAATTGATTGTTGGACAGCATATTTTGAACTATATTTTCATTGACAACAAAATTATAAGTAAAATTTAAAGAGTTTGATAAATATTTGATTAGATTGCATAATATGCCGCCGCATATCATGCTATTGTTTAAATTGGATTTAACGGTAAGCCATGGCAAGTGCGGAGATATCAATATTCTTAATTGTGAATGCATTTAAATCTTATTAAATTTAGAAATTTTGTTAGAAATTACAATATTAAACACTAATAACAAACAATAAAAATAGAAAAACATTAAGTTGAATGTATTTTAATTAAGTTGTGTCACATGAAAAATTTATTGATATCCAGCTTTTAAGTTTATTAAATATAAATGGCATTTAAGTTTATTATACATAAATATATATATAATGACATTGAATATATAAGATTAATATAATAAAAATCCAATCGACAATAAAAACATTTAGCTTTACTTTGTTTCAATAACTTATAATTTATTTCTAACTTATAAATTAGAATTTATTATTTTGATATCTACATCATTAATATTTTCTTTCTTTAATCTATTTGTTAGTTAATGATTAAAATCCATTGCCATTTAATATATTATTATCATATTTTATACTTCTATAAATATATTTAAAAATTTTAAGATGTATACAGAGTTTTTGGTAAATATCTAATTAAAACATTTTCTATACGGGCTATACATGAAATTTTTTTAAAATGTTTGATTATTCAAATTTTTTACATATTGGCACTTATGGCTCAATTAACAAAAGAATAATAATTATAAATTTGATTAATTATTAATCAAATGTTTGAATAATCGGCTGATCATATAAACAACAATTCAAACGACTGTTAGTCATAGTTGTGATTAACATTAGTAAAGAGTTATATACTCTTCGAATATGGCGATAACTAACTAAGAGATGTGTTCAAAACCAATACTGACGTGAGGCTCGAGATCTCGTATTATCTCGTATACTAACAATAATTGTTAAATAATGTGTTAGTAATATGTTTAGAAAAATACAAAAATTTAAGTTAAATGTATTGATATGTGAATAGTGAGGATGAAAGAGATCACCGATATGTTGAGCGCTTACAAAATTGGTTTTAAATTGTATTTAATTTATGAGTTTTGTTTAAATTCGTAAATTGAACTCAAATAATTTTTTCACCAATTGTTAGTGAAATTTGTTTTCTTTATTTGTCATTCATAATTAAAAATTTAGAATATTTATTGTAAAAAACAAATGTGAACTTACAAATATGTAATTTTATAAGTTGTTTTGGAAAATGTGTGCGAAAGTGAAATAAAAAGTAATGTGAATTTAAATAATGGGTTCAATAATTTCAATGAAATGAGACATATTGTGAAATTAGACAGCTTTGAATGTTTTATTTGTTTTTAATATAATGATAAATAACTTCAAATATGAAAACTATAAACGCAAGTATTATTGCAATTAAAAATATAATAAACACCCCATAATAGTGCTCTACACTCAACTCTTCAAATTCATTTGATGCGAATTTCCATTTTGGAAACAGTTTCGAACTGCTTTTTATAAGTTGATCCAATTCATGGCTAATAATTCCTGTCGTCAGGAACGGTCGGACAGACAGACAGACAGACGGACGGACAGCCAGCCGGACATCTCAAATCCATAGCTTGCTTTTGCCAAACACAAAATAAGCTAAAAATATAATAAGTAATATACTGTAATATTTATAATAGATTTACATTATTGATCCGATTTCAATTTAAAAATTTAATACATTCAAAATTGATTCGAGATTATTAATATAAAATAAACTTTAAGTACTTTTATGTTAAAAATAATTTTGGTGATAATTATTTAATTAAATAATAGATGTTAATTTTTTTTACTAAAATTACGTAAAATTTTATTATACATTTATTCTTCTAAAAAATATAATGCAAATTTGTTCTAAGAATTTTTCCAAAAATTAATTTGTTAAATCTGTCCATTATATGAGGTTAATTAATGTATATCCTGTGAATAAATTTAATTTAGATATATGCAGAATAAACTAAATATTTAATATATTAACTTAAATGTTCGATAACTTAATAGCATATTTCATTAGAATTTTATATATATTTATAAAATTCTGGGATATAACATATTAATTATTTGATCATATTTTGAAGTCCTCTTTTCGAATCGATTTAAATTAATTGAAGTAATTTGTTTAAATAGAAATTCAAAAACAATTCAAATGAATAACAGATGGCTTACTTTATTATTAAATAAATCAAACAACACTATAAATTGGTAGTGCTATCACTATTATAAAACAAAATAAGTCGAAGTGTGTTAAGATTAAAATTTAATACTGTATTGTTTAAAATATTGATAAAACCAATCTTTTATTCTAAACATGTTCGGCATCAAAGTTTTGCTTATGATTACAATAATTTCCGGATTAATTTTTATTTGTAAGTTTATATATCAACATATTTTATAATTGATAATAATTCGAATAAAAATTTGTAAATTTAATTCTATTTAAAAATTTAGCGATTGAACAAGAAATCGATGTCATAGATTCGGATAAAGAGGATTCAGTTGGTGTAAACTCGTTTGATTTTGTTAAATCCGCTGGATTTCCAAAAGCAGTTAATAAACAAAAAACACAAATAAGTAAAGTGGATAAATATGGATTCTATTGAAATTGATATGTAATGTCGAAATTTCTAATCTCTATTTTCTTATATTTATTATTATTTTTAATTTATAGATAAGTTTCCAAAAATAAATTTATGATTTATCTAATTATTGAATTCAATAGTATATAAGACTAAGTAAACAATGTATTGCAAACTCAGATTACTAATATTTACAGAGTATTTACATCTATAATGTATGAGCAATATAATGTAATTTATAAATTAAAGTTTAATTATCGATGTATTTTTACAATTTTTCGTTACTGTTGTATTTCAATATATAAAAAGCTAATAAAATAGTCTATAAAGAAATGTTTTTATTTATCAAAAAAGTTGAAGTTTCTTATTTAAAAAATGATTACAATTATAATTAATAAAAAATTGTATTTTAAAACTATATTATTAAACTATTTTATTAAAATTTATTTATTCTGCTGATCCATACGTTGGATTTTTAAATTCTTTGCTCGCGGGAACGAATAGCGGGTTTCCTTCGGGTGACTCCTGTAAAGTATAATCGCATTGTTATATAGTTATTGTTTAGTGCATTAAGATATTTACAATTAATTTAAAGTAACATATTCTTTATTTATTAATTCACTTATTGATAGTAAAATACCTGCAGATTTTGTTGCAACTTCTTCACCTCTTCCAACCACTTCTCGTACTCCTGTTTATCTTTCCAATAAATACAACATTTGAATATAAGCAAAGCAATCAATCCAAGTAAAAACACAATCAAAACCACAGATCCCAACACCACGTAAGCGCTGACCACTGTTTGGCACTGTCTCTCTTCGAGCACTCGTAAGTAGAGCTCGTTATCATTTCTATAATTATAATTAAAATTGATTCGACATCCCTCGACGTCCACGTATATACAGCTGCGATCGTTCGCGCGAGAATCTATTAAATAGTTTTCAAATCAGTATTACAAATCTAATTACGTATTCAAATCTAACCTATGAAACAATTCACGTCAATAAAATAAATTTGAATAAATATTTTTAGAGAAATTTTCTCCCTTATATAATCATATTTCTCCCGAAACAAAAAAGAAAGGTAAGGTAAGACAAAATAGTACCAATTTTGGTATACTTTTTGACACCTTGGATGTCCTTTAAGATAGACAATTTCGTTGGCATCAATTGCCAAATGTTTAAATATAGATTAATTAAATAGATAAAGATAAGTTAAATACTAGTATATGTTAGAGAGTAAGTTATTAATACAATGTAATATTAAAATTTTTTAACAAAAAATCTATGACAATAACTTAGTTATAAGTTATATCAAACGAGTTACTTTAAGTTACTGTAAGTTACTTTATAGCTAAATTTTAATGAATTAAAAGCGTGAAGCGAAGCAAGCGCTTGAATTAGAATAAGAATTATTGTTAGATATAAAGATATAAATATGCTATACTGTATGACTGTATACTAATGTATATTTCTATTTTTATGCCTCTATCTGGTATGCATTTAATATTGTTTAGGTATTATAATATCACATTTGAATATAAAGCATAACAAGCATTATAACAATATTGCTTGTAAGTGTTAATAATGATAAAAAAATTCGCGTGAAATTCAAATCAATTATGCTTAACTTTTAATTTAAATATTAAAAGTTAAATAACTGCTTGCATTTAAAATTGCATAAAATATAGAATTATTGCTTAGAAAATGATTCGAAACAATAGAGTGTTGAGTTTTACATCTCTTCCCAAATGGAGTCAAGACAACGAGTACATCAAAAGCGGTTATAGAGAGCCGAACGCATCATTTGTTTATTGTCTGCAATCGGTGTTTGCCATTCACACCGAGACCGGTAACATAGTCACGCACCTCATTGGATGCCTGCTCTTCGTGGTGCTAACAGTTCACTGGTTCAGCTGTTTTCTGGCCGATAATATGAGTTTTGTTGATAAGTTATTGTTTGGATTCTACTTTTGCGGCATTATTACCAGTCTTACAATATCAACGCTGTTTCACACTTTCCTCTGCCACTCGCAACCCGTCTATAAATTATTTGCTAAGTACTCAAATACTCGTATTGAAAGTTGAAAATGTTTTAACCAATTTAATAATGCATTTATTTAGATTGGATTATATCGGTATATCGTTGTTAATAACTCTGTCGTTCGTGCCATGGATTTACTACGGCTTCTATTTTCATTTGTTGCCCAAAATTATATATCTAACTCTAACCATATCGATGGGAATCGCGTGTTTAATTGTATCGATTTTTGAAAAATTCAGCGAAAAAGAATACCGAGCACTGCGGGCGTGTGTGTTCATCGCTAGTGGTGTCTCAGGTAAGCCGACCTTAATCAACACTATTAACTTGAAATGTTCAAAATCTAAACGAAGGCGTAATACCGGGTTGTCATTGGATTTTATTACATAAACTTTACTTATACGAGTCTTCAGTCGTGACTGCATTCATACTTCTCAGTCTAATGGGTTTGATTTATATAATGGGAGCCGTTATTTACATGACTCGAATACCGGAGCGCTATTATCCCGGAAAGTTCGACATTTGGTTTAACTCGCATCAGATATTTCACGTGTTCGTCATTATAGCTGCTAACATCTATTACCATAGTTTGAAATTACTGGCAACGTCTCGCCTTCACTGGGCTATCGACCATAAAGATCGATCACCTATTTTCGAAGTGGTTAAGGATGTCGAGCATATAAGCAATTAAACTATTATTAATATTCGCTGTTAGTTAAGATGTAAATTTAAATATAACTACAAAAATGATTTTCTTCAGAATTAAAGAAATTAGTTTGAAATATAACACATATTAGTAATCAATTTTTTAATAAAGCAGTTGTATTCATATTTATTTTCAATAAATAGTAAACTTTTAAATACTCATTTGCATAACTGCTCAAATAAGAAAATATGTATAGAAAAACTCAAATACCTAATGACTGTGTGAGCTCGATATGATAGGTGCACTTTTCTCGGCACTCGACGGGAGAAAACAGTCCGCCGTTGAAAACTTTACATTCGACGCATTGCTGCAATTCGTCACATCTTCCTTCGCAACTCTTTTCAATGGAGTTTTAAATATTTTAATTTTTAAAATAGCAAACGGCATCGATGTTGTTATGCGAGAATGATCTGATGGTTACCTCGCAATCCTGACAGTATTCGCCATAGTGTTCGTCATCACATCGACATTTACCGCAATAACACTCTCCATTTCCAGAGCAAATTTTGTCAGACTGTTCGGCATTAATGCACGTGTCGTTAATTGTGCTGCAATCGCACAAATCCCCTGTCCATCCCGTCTGTTAATGGGTTAACACAATAACAGGTACGAAACAAATAAATTTGATAAATTGAAAACATTAAAATTCAATTATTCGTTAAAATATTGTAACAAAATATATTAGATTTAAAACTTGACAAAATATTTATAAAAAGTATCATAAATATTAATATACATAAAACTTTGTTGAATATAATTTTTTATGCATATAAAATTAGTTTATATGCATAAAATTAGTTTGTTAATTGAAAGCAAATTCGTTATTGTAAAACTTACAGAGCAGAAGCACTTTCCATCGCAACAAATGCCTTTTCTCGGACCGCCGCAACTCAGGCCATACATGTCTCGTCCGCACGAGAATGTGTCGCATTCGCAATACTCTCCCGATATTATATCAGTCTCTGTCCTTGCGTTGCATTGACAAACTCCACACACGCACGAACCTCTTCCCATACATAATTGACTTGTATTGTCCCTAATTATTTAAATAATTAAACAGAATAAAAGTTGAGATAAGTTGATGTCAACATAACAGTTAAAAATAGACCTAAATTTATTCGATTTCACTTTTTTGTAATCTATTGATCGCTAAAAAAACAGAATAAACAAATTTTGTTTAATCTAACAAATTGTCTACTAATAAATTACGTATAAAATTAAATCTCATTTTCCCGCTCATTGCTTAAATTTGCTTTTAACTTACGAATTTTATTACATCGAAATTGTCACTTTTAAAACATTAATATGAAAATTCAAAAGTTATAACGCTTTAAAAAAGTGTTATTTTATAATAATATTTATCACAGACATTAAACTTTTAATAAAGTTAATTTTACAAAAAACGAGTCGAGAAAGAGTTACCGTTTGCAGAGATCGAGCAAATCCTGGCGAATGGCGTCGTCGCCATCGCACTCGCAATTCTTGCCAAAGCGGTTGTGATCGCACGCACAGATACCACAAGCAAGCGTGCCATTGCCGGAACAGTCTTGAGAGTTGGCCACAGCTTTCGGCTCGAGTTCGCACTCGCAATCGCACACCACATCCAACTCAATCACAGTGTACTCTCCAATTCCAGTCGGACTGATCACGAATGTTTCGCTGCCATTGACGGGGCAATCGGTAACTTTGATTTCGACGTCGAAACTAATTTTCTGTCCCGTGCCGATGTGGTCGCAAGTGTGCGTCTCGTGCTTATAATTGCCTAAACAGCTAGACATGTACCGAACCTCCACCGATGATGACGAAGTGTCGCGTAACTCAATTTTAGCGGCAATTTTTTTGAAGTTATCGCTAATAATATCGACAATATTAGACGAGTCTTCCTCGAGTATGCCAGTGGTCGAGCCGGGAATGTGTTCATTTAATTTTTTATAAACTTCAACACTTTTTTCGGGAACAGCGAAAATGATGTTGATTTTATGGTTGGTCACAATTTTGGTGATTTGCTCCAGCGATGGGTAGTCCTGATTAATGGATTCGGTGTAAAATCCGTGTTCGTCGAGATGACACATTCCTAAACAATTGCAATTGTCATCAATAGATTTTTGTGAATTTTTAGTTCAAATCAGTTCAAATACCATCGTTCGGGTCGACAATTCCGCCCAACTTTCCATCGCCGGCGTAATGAAATATAGAATCGGTGGCGAACAAAATTATTTTTCGCGACATATTTTTCCAATTAATAATCTCCTTGCAAGTGATCACTTGCATAATGGCATCAAACCCTCCCTCGGCGTTATCCAAATTGCCGGACATCGGAGTGGATGACACTTCGTGAGTAAATTGAGATATATTAGTGCTGAGCGATAAGTGATTTTTGAATCCGTACGGCGGCGCACACGTAATATTATTGATACAAGGATTCTTTAACTTTTCGGGAACCATATTAGCGAATGGCATCACCACTTTGTCGATGAATGAGCCGAACCCGAGACGAAAATTATGCGTTATTTTAGTCATGTTTTCAGCTTAACAATAAAAAATATTGTGTTAAATTCGTTTGTAATATGAATATAATTATTATGGTTATACCGAGAGAATTGGCCAACAAAGCCACCTGTTCTTTGTGTTCCTTCATTGAATCTGTGAGGTCCATCAAGTAATACAAGTCGATCGGATAGTTTTCGGCCTGTTCGAAGTTTAACGTGAATCGCTGCACCTCATCTGCAAATATAAACAAGAATAAGTAAAGAATATAAAATTAGTTGAGTAATATTATAATATTTTAGTTTTAAAAAATTACAAAACTACATAATTGTGTATAATGGGTGTATAATTTTTATAAATTTACACTTATTTTACACAAAACTTTTAAACATATTTCAAATCTAATAATATTCTAACTTATGTTTAAGTTATATTAACTTAAAAAATTTAAAGTTAATTACTTCATATTATGTTTATAATATTTTATATGAAGTGAATAAATTGTTTGTGCACTAACGGAAAATAATGGTTACTATAAGTTAAAAACAAAATAAAATGAAATTTTAAAACAAATCGAAAAAGTGTAAAAATGTGAAAAATCAAATTTACCTACTTTTTCTCAATTGCAAGCGAACGCGTTGAGGATGCAGTTGTATGGGAGACTCGTTAGACGGCATCGACGACTCAACATTAACGCTATCCTTATGCGATTCAATTCAACTTAATTACTTCATAAATATGGCAAATATAATTTTTAAATAATTGTCTATATCGATAAATATCTTACATGTTTATGATAATAACTCATAAACTTTTAAATGCATAGTTATAAAATTATAAATTAAATGTAAGAGTAACATGAAATGTAATTTATTTATATAGGTATATGTAAAAATATTTAAAATATAATTATTTTATCATTAATTTGCATATTATAAAATAATCTAAATTACTGGTAATCCTAATAAATTTCAAACATACTTCTAAAATTTTCACATTACTGATGGGATTAATTATATTTTCTTCTGGACAGTTATTTGAATTTAAATAAGCGTATGATTCGCAACGATGAATGGTATGAGGAAGAAACTGATATGAGCACCACGAACACGTCGGATGAGATATACAATCACTGCAATTCTGTGACAGCGAGCAAATCACATTTTGAGATGAATACCTTGTTTTATCATATATTTCTAAAAAACAATAATAATTTCAAAAGCTTTTACTTTATTTTACTAGTATTTCTAACTATATTGTAAGTCTTGCTTTTAATTTATCTATTATTAATTTTTTAAAATTGAAAGTCAAAATTAAAAAAGTAGATAATAAATAAAAATTTAGAATACAATGAATATATAAGATTTGAAAATTTTGCTATAATAAATTAATGTTTACTTAAAACAATATTTATAAATTAAAGACAAATAATTTTTAAAAGAACAGCCATTGATTATACATTGTTTGTACATAGATATTAAAAATCAAAAGTTTTAAATATAATTTATGAAATATTATTTAATATACATTTTAAAATTATAATAAATCAGAAAATATTAATATTTTCTAACGATTTTCGTAAGTAAATATTTTTTAAAATATTTTATAATAAACAATTGTATTGAATTCACAATTTAATAAATTTTAATTATTATAGTTAATGCAAAAGTTGAGATTTTCCAAATAAGTTCTTGAATGAAAACATTATCATCTTTTTAAAAAAAATTAATTATTGCTTATTTAACATTAATTATTTTACCTTAATGTAAATAAAATTTTGTTTTTAGTTTTGTCGAAAGAAATAATTTATTATTTTTATTAAAAGCCTAACTTTATTTATAACAATTTTAAGCAATCTATTTTAAGATTTTAGTTTTGAAATTACAAACCTTGCGATGAAATTATTTTACATAATAAAACTGTGATAATAGATGCAGTTATATACAAGAAATGGCACTTCGAGTTCATAATAGAAGTACCGGTATTAAGCATTTTCACATTGACATTCTCCTGCTCGCAAACTCACTAAACTACAATTTATTTTAAATTATTATTTCAAAATTTGTTTGTCATATTAATGAAATTATTCAATTTATGCAAATTTGATGCCAAATTTAAAAATTCCATTAAATATTAGTCCATTCAAAAATACTTTCACCATATAATTGAATAAATACATCACAACTCACACCCATAATCTAAACGCTCACTAAAACACACCAATGACTGTAAAAGTTTATTAACTTTGAGTAAAGAGACTGAAAAGGTATGCGATAACAGCAATCAAAACCATAACAACTGCAGATAAAAAGGCTGTTCGTTAATGACAGTCTGAACATAATTAATTATATTTCAAATTATTCAGTGATATTTTAAACTTATTTAATAAATACATTGCATGCTATCGAATACTAACAATAATTTAAGTGAATAAAAATATTGATTTGAATATTCTATAATTATATTTCTTTAGTGTCTACTCTTCTGTTAGATTTGAATGGTTTATTTACTGTAACATTTGTATTTGTTTAACACTTTTAACTTGTATACTATACGAGATAGACTGTAAACTGATAAAGTGAAGGAATCAGAGCTTCAAAGGTTAATTATCGTGATTGTAGCCTACAATTTGTAGGGTTGCGTACCGAATGCACGAATAGACCAATCCTACTCTCCCTCTAGATTTCAGTTTTATAAAACGAATTAGAAATCTAAAAGGATTTAATTAGAAATTTGCAAAATAAGTTTGTTGACTAAAATTTTTTTATTAAATAATGGTCTTGAATAAACTGTTATTTAAACTACTTTTTAGAACAATTTTTAAAAATTATTTTCAAATCAAACGTCTCTTAACAAGAAATTAACTTTAAATAATTAAAAATTATATACATTAGGATGTATAAAATCAATGAAATAATACAAATACATTGTTTTATGCATTTATTAATGTTATGAACATAATTATATATAAAAAATATTTTATACATTATTTACTCTCTAATTACTAATTTTGTGAATAGTGTTTTGAATAAGTCTAGAACTGATTAGACATAAAGTGTGAATTTCTGAGTTGTATTTTGGTATTTGGGAATTGAAATATAGAGATTCGGCTGAACAGGATTCGTGTTGACGGAACTATACTGATTGTAGTATAAAATTATATGGTTGTTAAACAAATCTGAAATCATGTATATAATACTCAGTATATTTTGAAAATTAGTGATATTCTCATGCAAATAATGCATATACATGTATACAGCTTAGACATTTTATAAGGTAAGTGAAAACATGTTTTGGCTCATACATCATAGTCTATGCTAAATATTTTAATCACAAGTTAAAGTCTATAAGTTTTATTAGATGTATCTATATTTAGCTGACATATGATTAGTGTTTTAATGTAAGCAACTTGTTTAATACTAAAAGTATTTCGACTATAATTAATTAAATTCTTATTAACAATGGTTTTTTCTATAGAAGTACGTCAATTCATAATTGAAAATTATTTGAGATCTAATTCGTCTAAAGTATAAAACAATTATTTGTTAATAAATTTAATAAAATCTTATGTGATATCTCAAAAATTATTCATAAAATTTAAAAATTTGAAACTGTTTTTACACTAAAACGTAATCATTTTCAATAATTA